>JAHZNG010000460.1:0-15660 GCA_027744375.1 Orchesellides sinensis
GAATACAATAATTAAACCGCTGGTTTTCAGGAGGTGTAATAGAGTTGACACATTGTGATACATTACGCAAAGTGATAATAGGTATTATGCATATTTAATGGCATTCCATTCTCACCTGTGTATTACCTGTATACAAAAACGTAAAAGAAGATTATATATATACAGGGGAAATCTTGCTCTTCTGTTCTCTCACTCACCTTTTGCTCCTGGCCACATGAAGATGTCTTACCTATTTGGATTTGCGTACTTGTCCGGAATTTTTAGGTTGTGATGTTGCTGCCGTCACTACTTTTTTATCTGGCAGACAACCTTGCTTAGGCATTTAATTTATTTATGATTTGTACATATATATTGCCTGGAAGAAATTAAGAGTTTTCAGAATTAGTTTCAGAATCGTAGAAACTTTTATTTGGTTTATGGTAACAAAAACCATTAAAAAACTGCGTAGTTATGAACAAGTAACGTTTTTATAGTGTCTTACAAGAGGAAAGACAATTCATATTATGTGATTTTTTAACTGGCATACCTGCAATCTGTTGACTGATACCTCAAAAAATGCTTCATCACGTTTGTTATGATCACGCTTGTCGTTGTCGTCTGTAGCCGAGTTTTGTTTACAAATGTGTACATTAACATACGTGTAGGTCATCAGTCATCGTAAAAGGTAGATATGCACATGTGCATAATTTGCATTTATGTAGAAACGAGACATTTCGTTTTTTGCTTCAAGTTCGAGAGTGCAAAATGAAGGACTTGATGGCTCCAGGATCTACTCGAGATGTGACTTAATAATGAGATGATAAATATACAACAAAAAATGAATAAATTTGTGTTATATGCACATAGTGCATTTTTAGCTTTTACGCTTAAGGATGCAAAAATGGAAAGTTATTTAATCTCAGTAGCAGTGTTACTAAATCTATGTAATGATAAAATCAGGAAAAATCAAGATAAGACAACGCGCAATAGTCTTAATCCAAATAAGTGTGTACGTTAAGCCTTTCCTGTCATCAGCTTCCTCGCCAAACACACTATCCTCATAAATTAACCAAATGTAGGCTGCTGTGGAGGACTTAATATTCAGGAGGCTTTCTTTGTAATGACTGTTCTTGCATGTATTGTGTAAACTATAAACAAAACACACATGTTGTTTACTTTAAACCAATTTAATACTCATTTACCCTTTTTTGTCCCCCTCAATCATCTGCTGTCTGTCGGTATCTCTTTTTTTGGCTATTTCTCACAGGCTTTGGCAAAAAAAATGCTCAGCACTTTATCAAAATCTTTGTTTATCTTAGGCAAGCCAATGAACCATGCCAAGCTTGTTAAGTACCTACTTGGTAGAGATGTCCTAAGTTCTTGTATCTTTTTTAGCGTTACTAATAAAAATTTTGCTAATGAAGTCTTAACCAGCATCTTAGGACTCCATGACTGCCATCAGTGATAATGATAAGCAAACGGGATGGATAATCGAAATCCCACACGTACTCAAGCTATTACTTGTCTTGTTTTTATTGACTTATCTCGGTACTCTCAATGATGAATGGGCTGACAGGAAATCAATGTTTGGATTATTATGTGCAGAGTTGAATTTATCTTTGTAATAAATTGGTTTTATGGAATAAATCATCCTAAGTGGAATTTAGAAATTGATCATCATAGAGTTTTAAAAGCCATTAACTTTTTGCTGAGCAAGTAAGCAGTATTTCAAATTCAACTGTATTCAAGACAAAATCGGCAAAGAACTTTCCATAGTGTATTTCTTTGCCAGATTTACAGTGAGGGCAGGTCAATATAAAGTTATCAGGTCGACTTTTTTTCGTATGACTTGTATTAAAATAGCTAGTCACGAACTGGAAGAGGAATGAGATTGTATTGATTGGTATTAGAAGATGAAGTCGGGTTAAAATCATATTGAACTTCTGTAAAAAAAACACTTGGTATTTTTCGCAAAAATGATGAACAACTATGGTTGGTTTTGGCTTGTGTGACTTGTCATGTTTGAAAAAATCATATGAGCTAATCTATATTGAACCAGCTGTATATATCTTAATTTTTGCATGTGATAATATACATACTATAAATGTCCAGAAATGTTATACCTATATAGATTTTTAAGTTAAACCAAGTTAAAATGTCACGTTTTTCAGTACCTTTAGTGTGGGTTATCTTCCTGGCTGGATTGGTATTCCCAATCTTACATGAAGACTTTCAAAAAAGGAATTAAAACTAAATTTAGGTTTTAATAAATTAGCGATGGGTTATTGCTGATGTATGAGACTTTTGGACTGAGTGACTTTCAAAGAATTATGAAGTTTTGTTTCCTACACATGTGTATGTTCTTTGTGCTCTTATCTAGCACCAGATTATTATTGAAATCCATGACCTCGTGACTACTATCTTAATTGCGAAAATTGATTGCTCACAAACACAAGTCATTGAATGGTTTTACTTGTCAAATAATTCCAGGCATGAACGTGTTTAGTCTTCATTTGAATGGTTGTATATAAAGATGAAGCTAATTGGTATGATTGTATTAAATACTTAATTTTCCATAAAAATTATAATGTTCTACTAAAACGCTACATTGTAGCCAACCTTCCTCTTTTTTATCAAAAACCAAGACAGAAATAGAATAACTGGTCCTTACCAGTTTGAAAAAACCAGAATTAAAGTTACATAAATACAAGCCCGGTCGGACGATCAAATGATAACGACATCTTAAAATGACCCTTAAAGTACAGGTTAATGAATCTTTTTTAAAGAAGATAACTTCTGATTGGTTTGTTGTGAGCACACACCTTGATCAATTTACGATAAGATGAAAATGACCCTTAAAGTACAGGTTAATGAATCTTTTTTAAAGAAGATAACTTCTGATTGGTTTGTTGTGAGCACACACCTTGATCGATTTACGATAAGATGATTATGAATTTATTGGGGTCTTCAAAACTTCAAACGGACATTCGCGTCACAGTAATAATTCAGCATAAATATTTAATGATAATTACCAAGCGTCCTTTGAAGGAAAAATTAGTCATCGTCTTTATTGAATAATGTCTGGAGGCGCTGTATAACACACAAGGTCTATTGAATGTTTACTCATCAATAGCAGATTAGCAAAAAACTTACGAAATGGGCCATTAACCTTAGATAGATTAATAACTGAACCTGTTGCAGGTTAAGCATTCTCTAAAACAGAAAAACTGCCACGAGTGCATTTTCAAAAAATATATAAGCTCATAAGTGTACAAAAGCGTTTACTATGTGAAGGACGAAGTACGCAGCAATTTATACATTTTTTAAAAGTCTGTCTGAACTAATGGCATCAAGTCTTGGAATGTGCGGTCAAAGTCTAAATATAATTTAGACTGCCTTTTTAAATTTCTTTTATTACAATTAAATTGACACGAGCGGGTGTGACTGTAAAGTAGCCATGAATCCAGTATCCTTTGTTAGGATATTTACAATAATGTCTGACTCTGTGGGGCACTCGTGTTTTCCTTTGTTCTTCAATATTTTGCATTGAGTTTTTGGTGCCGCTTATATTTCACTTTAAGAAGGCTCACCGCATTGTATCTCTCTTTTTTGGTTTCCTTCCGCATTATTTTAATGCACAATTGAGTTATTGTCAATTACGGTTAAAAAGTTTCAATTTCAATATCCTGCTATACAGGTATGTCAATGTAAATATAATTACACAAAGAAACGTTTTATCCATTGGATTTATGCTTTACAGACAGATAAAGCGTCACCCCATAAAAGTATATAGAAGTTTTGTCGCATGTTTTTTTTTGTCTATGGGATCATCAGACTAGAAAAGTAACTTATGAGCTTGACTTGAATACAACACAATACGTTGGGGGAAAGGGTTGACAATGGGATAGGGTTATAAGAGGAAAATTTTATGACTGTGACTCCAATGGCTCATGTCTGGCATCCATGCTCGGTCTCGTTGTCCTAAACACTGAAGAAAGTCAGTGTTCCCGGCAATTGCTCCTACTAAACTAAAGCCATGCCATCACGCTTCACACATATTTAGCACTTGCGGTGGTGACAGACGCGGAGGTGTGAGCAGGTGGCAAAGACACTACCTGTCGCCAGGGCCATTGGTATAGAGCAAGTTCAATTTGAACAATAAATGGACATTGNATTTAGCACTTGCGGTGGTGACAGACGCGGAGGTGTGAGCAGGTGGCAAAGACACTACCTGTCGCCAGGGCCATTGGTATAGAGCAAGTTCAATTTGAACAATAAATGGACATTGGCCAGAAAAGCGACGTCATCATCGGAAGTTTTCTATGTGTATTTTAGTATTGATGGAGGAAACTACCGAAGAAAGTTGCTTGGCAAGATATGTTTAAAGAGTACGAGATGCATTACTAAAAATGTTGAAGATAAATTAGGTATGCATGGAATGCACCATAAAATGCATGCTATTTACACGGTCTGTATATAAGTAAATGTATGGATGAATGAGAAGCGTGACTACGGTATATAATGGAGTCATATCATTATGTCCGGCCATTGCATTGTTGAACGAGTTTCAACCTTCATATTAAACACATTGAATGGTCTTAGCTAGTGTAATCTGTATATAGATTTTACATCGTCACCTCAACACATCCCCGAATGATGAATGAGTTGAACTTTTTTTGATTCACAACAGTCTTCTTTTGCAAAATGCCTTGATCATGTTCCGCAATATTTTGATCAATTAGTCCTGTTACAGCCAGGAGCAGTTTTCAATAGATACTCGAGAAGAGAGAGAGACTTGAGCAAGTTGGAGCGGTTAATTTGCATCGAGTAATTACAATATGAAATAAGATGATGATGATGAGGATTGTGTATGGTGCTGATGCACACAGGTTATTAATTGATTGTGGCTCGGTTAGTAGCTCCAGGCTATGTACAGCAAGACTAGTATTTATTTTATGAGTGTATTTCATAGTAAAATGCTCAAGTTGGTATTTTAAGTCGGTAAAAAACTGTACAGATGAATCAAATAGATAAAATACGTGAATCCCCTCCCTCCCTTGAAAAAATGCATACATTTTACACTTGAGTTGTGTGTATACGAATATTTCGTACGTGCACAAACTTGTCAAACAGTGAAAATCAGAAAGAGCCAAAGACGTTTTCAACTATTTTATAACTTATAACATAGTAATCCACAAAATAAATTGCATTTTTGTTAGTTTAGTGTACTCCGTAAACAATTTGTTTCGATTCTTTCTCCCTCAGCTCTCAAAAACCTCATCAAAATACAAAACAGAGTCTCATTAAAATCAATGTGTGACCTTTTAGCAAAAAATATCCTCGAGCAAAGTTAAGAAAACCGCAAGATGACCACTAATGCTCGCTCACTCACTCCATTTCCATTAAGAAAAACCAAAACCTCATAATTATTTTCCGTTTGTTGCGGGCTTATAAATATTTTGAGAACGTCTTCAGATTTTTGGTATGCTGTACATGTCTGCAGGCGTAACACATGATTTTATATATACACACATTACAAACTATGAATGAAAAATCAAAATGTTACGTTCAAATGAAAAACAATTTTTTAGCTTGGGCCGAATCGGTCAACTTCTTAATATACATACTTATCTTTTATGCTTACATGCGCATATGTATTTTTCCTAGTTTTTATCTTACATTGACTGAACTGCATTTAGGACAAGACAGAAAAGGATGTTGATGAGCTGGAAATATCCAGAGTTTGGGTTGACTAGAAAAAAAGTGACACGATGACCATGTGGTGGTTGTACGGAGAAGTTATAAACTGGCACTAAAATCACTTACGATGTATTGCAAATGACGGACAAAGCATATAGCTGGTATTGCAACGAAGCAGTCGATATGTATTTTTCCTAGTTTTTATCTTACATTGACTGAACTGCATTTAGGACAAGATAGAAAAGGATGTTGATGAGCTGGAAATATCCAGAGTTTGGGTTGACTAGAAAAAAAGTGACACGATGACCATGTGGTGGTTGTACGCAATAACGGAGAAGTTATTTTACACATGGACAATGGAATATCCTAGAATTGAATCGCAATTTTTATTTGTGACATCTATTTTTGTACACTTGTATATTTTAGCGGATTTGATTTGAATAAAAAATGTGTAATCTTTCAACTCACAACAAAACTGGTCTCTTGTTGTAAATCGCTGTAGAGCATGTTGATCTGTCCTGCTTCATCTTGGGTTTTTACAAACTCATAAAGTATCATGGTATTCATGGGTAAACCCAAATAGCCATCCGTCCCAGTGTAAGTCGTCCACGTTATAAATATCATCATTATCGCCATTATAAATTACTCTTTGTTTGATTGAATTATAACGCTGTACTTTCGCAGTTATTACTTGGCTCATTCACAATCAGCATAAAAAGGACAAGTTATTTGATGAAATTTAGCATACAGAATGCCAATATGCTTCAGCTGAGGGTCGATAATGTCTTCCATCTAGTTGGTTTTGTGATTAATGAGTACACAGTACAGATATGTTAACTAAATGCAAAATTACGCATAGAATTGTACATAACGTGGTATGCTTGGTACGCGTAAGATTTGAGAACAAATGTGTCGTGGTGGCTGAGGTGCTACTCCTTTATGGCTGGTGCCATTGATCTTCCTTTTTGTATATGTAAACTTATTCAGAACAACTGTATAAGTTTGGTTTGCTTAAAGAATCAAGTCTATGTTGGCGTTGGCTAGGACCTTTGGGATTTCATTGCATACGGCTGACTGGAAAGTATGTAGAAGAGTTAAATCAAATTGGTGTAAAACTACCAAATTGCGTAAATATATACTATATGCAGACAAATCAATTGAGCCTGATATGTATCTACGAATTTTACATTGCTCTAAATATTAAATATGCAGACTTTAGAAGTGCATTTCCTACAGCAGTTTGACTGAAACTAGTCTTCAGTCAAGTCGAGACACAGGTTTGGTTCGTACTGACTGGGTCTGTTCTGTCAGTGAAAGAGTCATTGATGTACCCTTACCTTTACAGTGTAAATTTTCGAAAACTGCAAGCTTAAATCAAAAAAGTATGTTTTGTGAACATTGTGTAGACGGTAAAGTCAGGAGATTGTTGTTATAAGAATTATTCTAGATTTATCAACATCATGCGTTGTACCTGTCTATATAAAAGTAAGTTTGACATATGTGGACAAACCCGTAAATTGAGCAATTAAATGTCTTATAATCAGGTGTTTTGTATGTGTTAATTATTTACTGTATAATGCAAAGACAAAAATTACTGGAGAAAACTATTAAGCATTTAGATACTTCAGGATTGTAATATATATTTAAGCGTTTCCAATGTTTGTATGTGTTAATTATTTACTGTATAATGCAAAGACAAAAATTACTGGAGAAAACTATTAAGCATTTAGATACTTCAGGAAATTATATCACATTACATACATATATCAGCCTGTAATTGCAGCCATAATCTTACATACACTGCTGAATATTTTAACTTTACTTATCCTACAAGGTTTTTATAGGTACATTTAAAAATTACTTTTGGAAATAGCATCCCAAAAACCAAGTATTTGCGTTTTTGTTTTTCTTAAAAAAACAAAAGAATTAAATTATTCCTTGTTATACATATTCTCTCCGAATCAACCTGTCCCTATTTCAGTTTTTTTTTTTTAGTTGAACACCTTAAATTACCAACCGATTAAGTATGGGACAGAAGGAAAAGGGACAAAAAATATGTACCTAAAGACAAAATGTTTATTTTTCTAATACACTTCTTCACCCTTTTCATTTCGTTACTACATAAAGTAAACATTGGCTATGTATATATTCTTCTGCTCATCCCATCGTATCCTTTCATCAGCCATACATAACCTACCAAGACATTCACAAGACGACCCAAGCTTAAGCACACAAATACTACTTAGCATCTTGTGTGTTTCTTTCTACTATATAAAATGTACATTTGACTTTATCATTATAAAATGCTAAAAAGGGATATGTGTAGACAGAGAAGAGAATGGGTATGCATAGCGCATACTACACACACAAACTCTTTACTCTTTGGTTTGAGAACTCTTTTGCTTGCTTTTTATTCCAGGTATATCGGCAACTCAAGCTCAGTCCACTGGCAGTGCTTCCAGTGTTAACAAGATATTTTTTTAGCTCTTCTGTTTTCTAATATTCCTAGAAACAAAAAAAACGTACTAATTTTTTATGTATGTTTGTGCTACATAATTTTGGAGAACAAAGTTAAATGAACTGAAGTAAAAAAGTAAGAGCTTGTTGGGCTTACCGGATTTTATCAAAAAAGAGATTTCCTACTTTTCTGTATCCAAATCACCCCCAGACAGAAACTCCTCAATCTATAATAAATTTTTTAAATATTCTTTTTAACGACAATCAACAGTGCAATTTAGTTTGTGTCTTGTGATTGTGTTTTGAAAATTAATTTTGCCTTGGATTTTTTGGATTATTCATATTGCTCCAAGTGAATTAACTTTTGCTGTTAATTTTTATTACTGTGTTGTAAACAATTGTACACACAAAGGAATAAAAAGGAGGAGAAGGAAGCTTTTTCAGTAATATGAGGAAGGAAGGACGCTTATGATCTTTTGGTTCAGTTCAGAGAGCTCCAAGCAGAATTCTGCGTGTGTGTATTGCTGTTTGAACTCATGAACATTCAGGGCACACCTGCATTTACTACTACCAACTTCTTATTACTCGCGAACCACTATACTTCCTAATTTTTTTATCCAATAAAAAAATATATAACCACTCTACCATAAGTAATCATAATCATTCATAATAATCTTTGGGTTGTTATCCCAGCCAGCCAAAAGGTTAACTTGCTTCTTACGCATGCATTTCAAATTAACCATACCAAACCCAACAAGGAGCAGCAGCAGCATCATCTAACCTAGAGATTCTATTTTGTCAAGAAGTGCAGTGAATTGACAATTAGCAAAGACGAAGTGGATGCAAAGTTTTTATACAGATGAACAAGTATGTATATGTAATGAACACTCATTTGTTCTTAATTATTATGTATATAAAACGATTCTTTTGAGAGTGTACCTTTAATCCAATTAAAAAGTGTGCGTTACAGTTGACAATGAACTTGAAATTTAAATTACCAATATTATACTATTTGAATATATCATATTCTATTGCATCATCTCAGGTGTAACAGTGACAAAAAATATTTGCCCTTTAAACAAAAATTCTTTGTGAAATTGAGATTACATGCAAAAAAAACGTTCTCAACGTCTGGAAATCGTCATTGATATAAAAAATAGTTCTGTAGTATAATTTATATTGACTGCACACACGCAATAATCTGTGTAAATGACCGAAGATACACACACACTGATAAAAAACTATATATATATACAGAATGCACATCATCCTGTCTTGTTATGAACCTAGGCGCTCATTATTCTGTCAACTAGCTTGTCATCCAAATGTCAACAAGTCATTTGGCACAAAAGTGTGAATAATACATTTTACACTCCTGTATAATCCTGTAGTGATCCTTTGGTGTGTGATGTGCTATGTGATATGATCAACGTTTTCATCTTCGTAATATTATCTCACCATAACTTTTTAAAAGACCAAAGTGCAGCTGTGGTTGTTGATTTTTTGGTGTAATATACCTTACATCACTTGACACATCTGGGAATAAGCGTAGCAAGAACTTTTTTGCATGCATTGTTTTTATTGCAAAAAAAAGTGAGGAATTCCTTTCAATTACTTTACGCTGAGCTGACAGCATAAAAAAGTCGAGAAAGACATACCGGCGGCAGCAGCAGAAGCATAGTAGTTTATAATATAATCATAACGATTAAGCTCTGACTGGCACTGCTGACTTCAGCCCAGAGGAATTCCACAATTTGCCAAAAAAAAAAATCGTCATCGTTCATTACTGCATTACCAGATGCGCATATATGCATATACTGTATGTATGTATGAAATGAATTTAAATGCCCAGTAAAATATCATTCTTTCAACTTTGTCGGCTTATCATAGGAACGGATTTTTGATTAGAAATTCCTCACAATAAAAAAGATGGAATCATCAACTACATCATCACCACCTGTATTATCAGTATCAGATCAACTTTTCACTATCAACATGCAGTGTCCAGAACAAGTGATAAATGACCCGTCGTCATCATCATGGACGGCAATGATGATGAGTGAGTATTGTGACAAGTGTAATGCAGAAGCAGCCCAAGAACAAACGACTTTGTTTAGTAGTAATAATAGTTGTAATTATGATACCGGTATTTATGATGATGACCATGATGAGTCATCACCCCCACCAACGCCGCATTCTTTGCATGGTAATCACAAGTTCAATTCCAGTTCTGTAGAATGTAAAGAATTTTATACTGCGACGTGTAGTAGTCCATCATCTTGCTGTTACAATGGGTAAGTTTATAAATATATACGTTTTTATCTTGTAAATAAAACTTTTACTACTAGTTTTTGCATTGTGAGTTTGTTTAATACGTGTAACCTTCCAAGAATGGTATTTATGTAGTGCAATTATTATATTTTGATTGTAATGGGAACTTTCCATGGGTTAATGTGCGATTTATCCTTTAACAGGACAATGCTATAGTTAGCAAGTGTTATGCTTGTGTCATTATGGATAATTTAAACTATTAATTTATTTTTGTATATTGCTATGTATGAAACCTTGTTAAAAAATACGTTAATGTATTAAATGGTCGTTTTATATTTTATTTAGACAGGTAAACTTGCATTTGTAGGACAGGTTGAATAAATCATACTCGTTTACAATTCAACATTGCTAGTTAGTACTCCCAGGATATTTAAACTGATCACCTATGTCGGGGTTTGACTGTCCAGCCTATACATTAGTAATACATATGAGCTTTTTGTTTGTGGGACACTTAATGTGGCGACAGCTCATACACATTTTTAAAACACCTTTTCTTTCTGAGCGGATTAAAGCATAAGATACATACCTACCTACCTGTTGAACCCACTTAGGGAAGAACAGTCAATGCATACATAAGTAAATCCTTTACCTTTGATCCTTTGTCAAAATATAAAAATATATATTTAGCTCCAACTTGGTTTTTGACTTGGATATATCACCTAAAGCGTGTAGCCGCTTTCTGAAGAAATTTTACATAAGGTGATATTCTATTCTAGGTCTGCATTGTATGAGTAATAAGTACCTATTCATACATATGCCACACAAAACCAATAAGAAAAAGGTGTGTATGGATGTACTTTACATTATGCTACCATTTACTTTAGCTTATCGTATTTTTTTCTTATTAGAATGCATTGTTTCAATTGTGGCAGCTTAATTACATGCACCTTTAGCATCTTAATACTTTCAACTGTGTCCACTCAACTTCTGCAAGAGCAGTGAGCAGTGATTTGATTTATGTTTGTGCATGACATTTAGGATATCAATATGCCGATCATGATTCACATTTTTTATTACATTTAAAAAACACACACATACTCTCTCGGTCCTCTCTACTTTTTTTGTATGAATCAAATCAAAATGGGGTATGCATGCATATATGATACGTTTTCAGTGTATGTTTTGATGTTTCATCTCTATTGCTATGTTGATCCTTTTTTTTATGTATCATAGGGAAAAGAGGCAAGGCAAAAATCACTTCTTCTTCTTCATCTTCTCTTTCTGGCTCCTCACAGACTAGAGACCAGTTGAGTCAAACTTGAGGTTCATGATTCATGCAGTCACCGCATGCATGTGGTTTTAACTTGACTAACTCCTTTTTTCCAATAAGTCCGCATTCACTCCTGCTAACTAACTGCTATTCACATCACATACAAAAATATACATAGGGTGAATGATAATGTTGATTAAGAAAAAGTTTTAATGGGCTTTTAATACTTTTTAATATATTATTGAGAAGATGAAGAACAAAAAGTTGCATTTAAAAAAGTGTGTGGATATAACTGTTACCCTGTTTATCATTAAGAAAACCAGCTGTAAGTCCTGCTTCTTGCCATTACAATTAATCCCGACAAGGTGAATGGAAGATAGGGCATCACGTAAAATGTATGTTTAGTATAAAAGGATATACATATGCCCTTCTTAACAATTCCACTTTGTTTTTTCGGAGAAATTCCTAAGATAAGCATAAAATGTTGAATGAAACAACTTTGATTTGATTACTTGACTTATTTTTCGCGATTGTTGCTTACAAGCAATAAAATATGTCATCAATTGAACATAAACGAGACCATTCAACGTGATCGTGATAGTCGACAAGAATAACAGAGTTGCCTACTCTCTTGACGGAATTCATGATAATTTTTATAGTAGGCCATATACAATAATATATTAGGCAAACAAGATGCTTTTATTTAGACTGGGACAGAAAGAATGGCAAAGAAAATTTGTGGTTGTTTATTTAGAAAAAGTTAATGGCAGCCTTGAATTAGTCAAATAGGAAATTAGTTACTGGTGAAAGGGTGAAAGTTCAGTTATACACGAAAGTAAACAGGAGGTATTCCCATTACCCCTTAAAATCTGTATCTTGTTAGCAAACCTTTTTATTCCCATTAAGCAACGCAATTACCACAAAAATACAGTGTTTTTCGCTAAATGTGAGATGTCATTCACGTCGTGGCAAACGATTATTTGCGTTTATCTTCCCTGCCACAGTGGCGCGAGGTAGACAAGATTTATGGAATTGACATGAGGTTGGTTTGGTTGGTTTCAACCAAAAAAATGTTTTTTTATATTTCTCCAAGAAATGCAATTTAATGTTTCAGATAATCACCCATCCCCTACTCATCTGGAGTTTTTTAGTTGCATTCATACGTAATAAAACGCATACATTATTGCATGATCGGTCACGACATACGAAATTAGTAAGAAAAAACCAGTGGATTTTATTTACATTTAAAATTTATCTCTCTTTGATAAGCCATCTCTTCTCTCAGTTTCTTCACACGTCTAAACGGTAATATTAATGAGGATGACCCTAGGGTTCCCCAATAAAAATATATGATTTTTCGCTTGAGAAAGGAATGAAATAGCTGTTTAAAATCTGGACGGTGGTGGTATGGTAGTCGACAACAAGTTTGCTAAACATTGATTTTTACACGAGAATTTCATTACCGACCAACATTCATCAACGGTGGAGAAGAAGGATCTTGCATGTGATAAGGAAACTGAAAAAATAGCATGGCATCTGAAAATGTTTTTGCTTTTATTGTGTATACTATACGTATCATTGTTATTGTTGTCTTCTTTTCCTGATTGAAAAAAATACGGGTGAATACATTTTTAAAGCATTGTTGTGCTCATCTTCATTAATCATTTCAAACTGTATACAGCAATGCATCTTTTACCAATGCGATCCTGCTTTGAAACAAATGGGCTCACAGTTTCCTTTTAGTTAGTTTTTTATAACGTTGACATAACTTGCCCGCTCGTTAATATGTATTCTTATGCTAATGCCAGCTGCTAATGAATTAGCCATACAAACTTGTCTGGCAGTGGTAAGTTGATGGACTTTGGAATATGTATGCAGTTGTGTTAAGAAGATCTTGACAGAAGTATGTAAGTATAAAAATATCTGGTTAACTGACTGAGCTACTTTTACACCAAAGTCTTTACAACTATTATATACTGCTGATGTCGGGATCAAGATTGAATTTTTAAAATTGTCATATGAAATCTGAATGTATGGCTTTTGATTAAATTCCGCGTGTATTTATAACCCATTCATTGAACAAGATATTCCACGAACTATATCATCCCTCATCATACAATAGATCACATGTAGCATGCTATGCTAAATAACAAAATCAGTTAATTTTTGGATTACCTGAATTATATATGCATTATACATGCAAATGCACATGTTATTTCAATGTGCCTTGAGCAAGGTTTGTGTTATATGTATCCTTTTCTCGTGACATCTCATGCCAAGAGGCGAAAGACAACGACAAAGCTGAAAAAGAAAATACTTGGATGGAATAAAATATTCTTAGATTTTTTCTTCTCAATTCATACATTAAAGTAACATGCTTTTTTCAGGATGGCAATGAATGAGGGCTGATGTCGCCTCTCAGGATGACATTGCGCTACCATGATGCAGTCTCGTTGTCATTACTCTCATCTTGTAATCATCCTCTTCAGGAGGAGAAGTTGTATGAATGTAATTGGTAGGTTGACTGTCAAGAATGTATTAGTTAAGTATTAGCATACAGCAATAACTTTGCAAGGTGCTTAAGCAAAAGATTTTTTTTCTTCAGTCCGAGTTGGTTATAACCAATGTTTTACTTACATTTAGCTTCTGTCTAAAATACATGAATTTATAATGGGTTATGCATGTACAATAACAGTATGAATGACTTTGTCTACTGCATACTATTAGTACACTGGCCAACTCAAATTGTTGTTACACATCTGTGTACTCTTACGACATTCGTGAAGGACGTGTGTGTGGAGATGCATTCATCTTACCATTTTTTGCAATTCTCAATGACCATTTTCAAAGATACATATTTTCATTGGAGAATGTCTTAACTGTCATTGTTGCAATTTACATATATAAGAACATTGAAGAAATGTATACATTTTGAAGGGATCGATAACAATCTCTTTACTATTTTAACTTTCATATGCGCATTCCTTATATCAATTAAGCGTACTGATGGGAAAGCCCATCTTGAACCTTCCAGGTTAATTTCCATTGCATTAGAACTTCTGCACACGTTTCTACTTTACAATTTCCTTTAAAACCATATTTTACTTTTGTAAATAACACGTGTTGAGTTGAAAATAGTTTTACTTTCAGCTTCATCAAGTGTGTTTGTTGCGTCATCGTATAGCATTGCATTGTTGACAAGTATTATTATTAAAAGCCCATTAGCAAGAAAGGTTAAATGAGTAAATGGATTTTTGAGTTATCTGGGTTAGTAGCATTACGTACCAACATTCCCACAATGCATAATGCATAAAGGTTTGTGTGCATATCTTCTGAGGAAATCTCAATGTTTTGAATTCCAATGGGCTCACACGTTCTTTGCGGCTGTGTGTAAGTTGTACAGTTTTTATGTGATCATTTATACTACAATCACGTAGTAGATAGTGGCAGCAGATGCTTTTGTACGGAATTCCTAAAAGACAAACGCTATTTATTATGAGGTAATTCTAATTTTAGATGGGATACATACAGCACGTGTATAAATCTGTTTCGGGTGATCACACAGACTAATTTTAGACTTTCTTGTTCAGGAATAGAATCCTAATATCTTGAAGTGAAAGATAAAGAAAGGATAATATTTGCATTAGTGGTTCACAAAATTATATGCATTCTTTACAGTTTTTATTTATCCGATTCATAATAGTTAATTAGACAATTAATGATACGTCTCCTAACGGCTCCGGCTTGATTTTTTCGCCAAATTTAGAAAAAAGTCAGCATGCTTAAACATATTTAGATGCAAACTGTACATAATCGTCAGGAAGGAGCCACGATAAGGAGCATTTTGTGGGTTGGTGATCTAAAAATTTATTTTCGACTGGCTCACCAACAAAAAATAATATTCACGCAAAGTCATTTGGCTCCTTTGTCCAATCTACTGTGTATTGTTTGCAAAAAAAGGAAAGTGATGATATGTAATATTA
>JAHZNG010000461.1:0-26203 GCA_027744375.1 Orchesellides sinensis
AGCGAAAGGTACCTGAGCTGAAAACGATACGGGCAAGAGAAAACTTTCCCTTTTGGCAGAATAAAAGTTGGACAAGTGTGCTACAATAAAAACGGCAATAATATTACCATTATTGCTCTCCTTTTGTTTGTTAAAATAATGTTGAAAATGACTATTGTAACAAAGCAGTGTATGAAATACATACATACGTATATAGGTACAGATTCGTTTATAAAGCCTAGAGTACTTTTCTTCAGTAAATTTGAAAAAATTTGGTCTATTTACACTGTGCAAATGTCGTTGTGAAGTCCATAAGTATATGTCCTAATTTTTGGACTGTTGCCTCGTCTCTCCTTTTTATTGTAGAGTTTGTATATTGCTAAAAAGCATAGATTTTACTTCTTATATCCAATGTTATTTCAGTTGATGCGGAGTACGAAGTTTGTTAAATCGTCAGTCATAAATTGAAATAGAAAGCAGTTGAAGCCGTTTTATTTTGCTTTGAGTTTACATTGGCGGAAGACAGATTTTATTAGTTTTGCTACCCCTATTGTTTAGTGACTGTTGATGGGCATGGACTCATTTTTAAATTCTTGTTATTAGACATATTAATGCGTTTATTTTTTTACATTGTCATGTCTCATGCTTTTATGACTTTTTCGTCGTCATATATTTCATTTTTATAAACTATCTAGCCTTTACGAACAACTGACAATCATAGAAACATTTCTCTCCAAATCAAGATTCCATTTTAGACAATGCATTAGATCACATGTTAAGTAATAAGCATCTCTAGTAAATCTATTTAAAATATGTAGTTCTAAAAATAAGCTGTAAGTGGTAAAATCTAAATATGCCAGTCAGCTTTAAGTAAGCCATACCATTGGTATAAAAAGGTTAAAGTATTTATATGAATAACATGAAAGTAACTTCCCTTCGATTGAGAGCTTAGGTAAGAAAAAGGGCTCACCCTATTTTTCTACACAAGTGAAGGGATTAGCCTTCTAACCAAAAAATCATTTTCATTCCATATATTTTTGTATTGAATCAAGCATCTCGTAGAGATTGGGCAAAATATTTTGCCTTGCTAATATATAGTGCTACATGCTCTTCTAGAATTCGCACAATAAAGCTGTAGAAAGCAATGCATTTTATATTTTATGCACTCTTCTCATGCGGCTTACCCTCAAATTCTAGTGGTTTGCATGACTATTTTCTTTCTGACTCGGATCGCCAAGGGATTTCTTTGCATAACTCTTTTCTACTGCCATGATGTAATGCAGAATAGAATAGTCCGTAGTCTGAATACCGAACACGAAATGTAATTGTATATATATGTATGTTATATATGTCTCTGGCATTCTTTATCTAAAAGTTCGGTGACAGGAAAATGGGCGAGGTCATCAAATAAAAAGTTGGAGACGTCTCCCTTCTCGAAAAAATTGAGGGAGAGGTGAACAAGTAAAAGAACCAAAAAGTTCTAACTCAGTATCAGTGGAACTTGGAAAACCAGACCAGTTCAATTGGATTTTCTACAGTAGCAACTTAGACCAGAGAAAGTATAACTTGTACATAAAAGAACTGAAAGAGATCGTCAAGTTCTAAATTGTCATCTTGCGCTTTTTCCAGGTTCAGTTTTTGCTTTCTCTTTCATACAAGCAGTACGGATTTCTCCAGTTTCTCTCTGGTGAAAGCGACTGCATAGAATTGGTTTATATGACCGAGTTTTTTACTTATTAAATGCAGTCGCAAAAGGCACTAGTTAGTTGCGCTTGTCGTTATCAATTTTACATCTAAATGCAAACACATATGCATGTATTATACACATATAGATACCTCAGATAAAGGATAAGTAAGACATTGGCAATGCTTATGCAAGTTTGTTTTCATCTAATCATGGTAAACTAGGTCTAGAATTTACGCAAAAAGCCTTCTTGCTTTGCTTTGCATCACATTGCATTCATGGGCAGTAATAAAATATGACTGCTAAGTCTCTATCGCTGTTTTTGGTTTTGTTGTGGAAGATAAAGGCTTTGTCGGAGTCTAGCTAACAAGCTCGGTCGTTTTGTTGCCTGTTCGCTGGAGTTAGTCGGCAGATCTGTTTCAATCAAACCGAATTAGGATTTGGCATTCTCTTCCAAGTACATGACGCATTTCTCCAATATAAGAACACAATGAATTTGATATGCCCAACCATGTCTGTGTACGCTCTGGACATATTATGGCCATGCGAAAAACAGTGAATAGAAGTAAAATTTGTTTTGGCAAACCATTGTGAGTTAGGGTTTGAATAATAGCAATTGACTGCACCATTTCTGTATTTTTTTCTTCTTTGATGTCGCTCGAAACCTGCTTATACTAAGCATGTACATATTATAGACTTAATAATGATTAATCGTTCGTATACTAGAGTCGAAAAACATATTGTAACTGCATTTACTATAATACACTTGAGTATTATAAAACGCATACATAAATAATGCTTGACCTCTATGAAGGAATGTTGTGCAGCTTAAATGAAAGATGAGAGGCAGAAAATATTTGTCGATACAACAAGAATTTAATTTCCAGCTGGAATTTCTTTAGCACGGAATAAGCAGCATTATAAAAGCATTTTTGCCAAGGTATGTAGGTCTACCATCCTCGTTATTATTACAAAATCCTCCTTTGAAGTTGTTTTACTTGTAAGATTTATTTGCACAGACCTCAAATGAACCTGCTATTCCAAATTTGACTCCCATGAAATAAGCATTATGGGTAGGGTTTTGGTTTCCTAACAAGAAGAACAGATTTGTTTAGGTTAGAATTCATCAAAGTTAGGAACCGCTAACCATCAATAGAATGGGTAGTTTCATATTCCGCAAAACGAGTACATATTCCGCAAAACGAGTGTAAGGTTTATTTAGCTGCCATATTCCATCAAACCAAACAAAATGGTTGCCCACCCTTTTCTCAAAAATGATTTAAACAGTCTTATGATAGCAGTTTTGTTGACTGTACTTTGTTTTACAGATAATAGTTTGTTTTACGTAAACCAAGAGATGTTTAACTGTGTAAGAATGGTACAATTTTATTTCTATTACCATTTACGTAGTCTCATGTTACCCGAATGGCAGCTTACAATAAAAATAACATTATAAAGTTAATTAAGCTCTTTCCACGTCAATAATTTTAGGTTACAGCTCAAGCCAAGAGTATTTTGCAGCTGAATATGTATTACAACAATTCCAAGTGTTTCTGTTAGAGTAAGTAATTTACGTACTTTACTGTTTACCAAACCTTCCCTATAATTATTTGGGTGTGGCAGGCAGGCTTAGAATTGTCAGAAGTAGTAAAAAATGTTCTTGTTACTTTGATAAATTATGTAGTAGTCACTGGGNTAGTAGTCATTGGGTATATTTCATTTTTTTACATCCTGCTACTGGTTTTTACTGTTTTTATTGATTTTTACAATAGACAGTAACATTTTTAAGCAGTAATTATTTTAGCAAAATATGACCCATTTCCGTTTCTAGCTAGACTGATTGAAAAGGGAACTAAAAAGTCTGTTCCTTTGAAGCAATGCAGATAATATGGCGACATTTTATGTTGTAACGCAGATACACAAAAGCTATAATGGCTTTTGAATCCGGAATTATCAATTAAAATGTTTGTTGTTTTTGTCTATGTCTGCATCAATCTTTTAATCATCTCGTATGTTTTTGTGTTTAATTGAATCGCAACATGCATACAGCCACTTTGAACTGGCAATGATAGCAGAAAGCGTTTATTGCACATATAAAGAAAGGAGTCATGCTTTATCTAAAACATTCCCCTCCCCATATAGCTTACAGTTATTCTGTATAATGCTGTTAATTGCTTTTGAAATGAAGTCATTTTTTGTATGATAAATTCTTTCGAATAAGTGTTTTCGGCTTAAATGCAAGGTTGAAATGAAGAACATATATATTGAAAGGATTTTGTTTTGAAATAAGCAAAATCAGGTTTTAAAATTCTTACGGGCAATCCAGCAACTACGGCTCATTCGTATGTGATGAATGGTAAACATCACTGAAACTGACATAAAATATAATTTACATGCTTGATGTATGCATTGCACAGAAAATCCGCGCATTACGCACTGATGCTTTCCAGGTTTCTTTTCTGGTGATTTTCTTTCTTACTTGGGCAATATCCTATTTATGCTTACTTGTTGACTTACATCTTAAGCTTACTTGGTAAACATGAGAGGCACAGTCACAAAAAGACAGATTTTCATGAAGCTCATTTTGAATGTCTAAAAGTTCAATAAAGCACCACAATTCCCCTCATTTCGTATTCACATTTACTCTGGCTGGTTCACACTCGCTCTCCTTTGTAGTCAGAGCACAGAGCGCGTAGCCGAGCTTCATCTCATAATCATCGTTGTTGCTACAAAACTACTTAACTGACGCAGTTTACTTGAGTTTCCATCCATTCCAAAAGAACAGATCCCAATCTTTTTAGACTCTAGATTAGATGACAACGAACTCGGTTTGGTTCTGCTCTCCACTCTTCGTATGCTTCATTCCAACTCTACGTCTTATTTTTTTCTAGCTCAACCAGATAAACCCTTTTAAACTTTGTCTATAACGGTATGTGGCGTTTATATAAATAGGTTGTATGCAGCTTATATTTTAAGACTCATGCTCACTTAATAACCAGTAATAAGAAACAGCAGCAGCACATCGCAAGACTTTGAAAACTTTTTCCCCGTCATGAAAACAAATTTAGTTCAAGTTGCTCATATACACACGACACAAATATCAACAAATAGTGACAGTCTATTCAAAAGGAGTGTATAGGAGAAATTGAGTTTTAAAGTGAGAAATGTAGTTTAAAGAAAGCGTATGTATAAGTATAAGTAAAAAACTACAGAAAAGAATGAGGTTGAAGCGGAAAAAGTTTTTTTCTACTATAAACTTTGCGTACTGCTATCTGCCGTCCTCCATTAGTAAGTAGTATGCTCTAAACTACATCATGTAGTCTACAAGCATTTACACCCGTTTACTCCTTGTATCACAGAAAGAGTTAATAAAAGTGGTAGACTTGTAGAAGAGTTGTAATAGCATTTTTCAGAACACGAGGATTCTTTCCCACACAAAAGTACAAATGTTTAATACATCAAAATCATATTTTCTTGTGGCTGTCTGCTGGCTCTTACCTCGCCATACTAGGGAAAAAATAAAGTTTTCCAATATTTGCAGGCTTCATCTTAGGCAACTAAATTTCTCCATCTTAAATTGCCTATTCCGACAACGAATTTATTTTTCCTATCAATGCTCTCCCTCAGATGACGAGTCATTAGTTGTTAACAGTTGTTCATACAACTCGTACTCTTTCCTGAACAGTTGTAAGAGTTCTCTTCCTTGTCTGGAGTTCAAGTACAAAAATACTAGTGTTCTTGAGTGAATGAGATCTCTCAAGTTCTCTGTGGGGTTGTCTTGACTTGTCATCTTCAGTCGAGACGAACAAGTTTTTGGAACTTGCACCAGCTGACGATTCCCTCCAGTTTGAATCTATAGATTCCAGCATTCAATATTAATATAATGATAATGCACTTGAATATAAGATAAAAGTTATAAAAAGAGCATCCTTCCTATTACATCAGCATCACCATTCAAAAAAAATCCGGAAGAAAGTGAAAGAACTTTGTATTAGAAGGGAATATATTGACAAGTAGTTTCTGCCACTGTTGTCAATACTTATACTACTTTCTGTTTATTTGAGTGGAAGACATGGAAAGGAGAGATAAGAAAAGTTGACACTGAAATTCCTTTTTACTCTATTGCCTCCCAGGAACTTGTATATCATCGTCAACTTTGCCGGATATATCACTCAATTCAATGCCTCCACATTGATGGTCTACGCAGTGTTCCTTAGAAAGTTGTTGAATAGTACAAGAAGAGAATGTAATGTGCGTAATAACATTCCAGAGATAAAGTGTCCTGTGGTCTATACTACTTTATTATGCATTAGAGTAACTACGAAGAAATAGGAAGAAAAGCCTAGCCGTGGGCCGTGCCTAGTAGAAATTTGTAGATGATGTGAGGAATGTAAGATGACACTAGACGAAGTCAGATATTTTATGTTCTTTCTAAAGTTTTCATAACTTTCTTGAGATATATACACCTATATGTACTTATATGTTAGGCATAGGTAGGAAATGTCTTTTCATTAAGTATCATCTCCTTTCTCTCCTGCAGGCATTCCCAATCATTGTTCCGTTCCGTCTTTTATGGATTTAAATGTAACTGCTTGTGCCAGTAAACGTGGACCAACTGACTGTGAGCGGTTGGCTAGTGATATCACGATTATGTTACTGTAACTGTTTTATAGGGGTGTAAAACATTCCCCTTTTGTGTGTACACTCCTTTGCTGGATAAGTACTGAAAACAGTAAAAACTCGTGGTCCTTTGATCGTCTCACGTACCTCTGAGCTCACGCACGTCATTTTCTTTATTGTGAAGGTATTCCGTGAATTCCGTCTTTGGAGCCAGCAAGAAGCAAAAAACCATCATTCCACA
The DNA here is from genome assembly GCA_027744375.1 of Orchesellides sinensis. NCBI lineage: Eukaryota > Metazoa > Arthropoda > Collembola > Entomobryomorpha > Orchesellidae > Orchesellides > Orchesellides sinensis. The sequence continues at coordinate 6,525 of JAHZNG010000461.1, forward strand.
ATTCTACAGCCATTTTCATCATTGTTATCATTACAGTTATTGTTACTCACTCACAATTTCTCTGCAGGTCTCGTAGAAAATCCATTTCTTCTTGTATATAAATAATAAAAAGCATACAAAGACTCGTACATAAATACACATTTTACATAAGCCAAGACAAGCAATGGATCTCCTCATGCTAAGCATCATTGTAATAAGCATTTTAGCAGGACTTATATTAGGCTTGTACTACTTGGTGCTAAGGGAATATTGCATGAATGCTGAAATCGATAAGGCTCCGCCAGTTGAGCCCCCCGTCGAAATTACTGTGTCCTGACTAACTGCTGTTTGAGCAGAGTCAGACAGAGTCAAGCCGAAATGAGTGAGTCAAAGAGGAAATGTTGAATACAATCATAATAGTAATAACAGTGTGTGTGTTCCACCAACCAGCTCACAAAGAGTCGCGTGTTTTTTATTGTGTGAGAGTGTGCCTGCATTACTCAATCTATAACTATGGGTTGTAATTGAATCATTAATCATCACTTTGATTTATTAGTTTACTTTTCTCAATAGAGTTTATACACTGGCACGGCTACTAATACTTTTTCTCATCACAACTTTCTCCTATGCTCGGATCCCCTCTTCATTATTAACCTTCTCAAGAAATTCAGAACGCAAAGAGTTTCATAACAAAAACTAAAAGGGAAATCCATAGCATTATACCAAATACTGTTATTATGAGTGAAAATCAGTTCATTCATTTATTCCCTTTGTCAATAATATGTTATTATAATATTCACTTTGAGCTTGGAAATAATGAATAATAAGCATGTACGTTGACTATATATTCGGAGCATACTGAGTTTGTACTTAAGTTGAGTTCATCAAAGAATGTTTTATTACTTATACTAAATCCCAGATTTTGTAGTCCCTTTTATAGTTCCAAGTTTTTAATGAGATTCTCTTTTTTGCTTTTACAGGCCTAGAAAATGCTGGTCCAGAATTGCCGTAACAGGAATCATTTGCAAGCTGAGGCTGTAAACAGCACTTCTTCAGTTTCTCCTTCCCTTCTTCCGGACAACAACAGTACTGCGAAAAACGGCATACTACAGACAAGCATAAAGTAAGTCCTGATCCAACAAATAAAAGCCTTTGTGCTTTCATCGTCGTCTCAAACCCATGTCGCCCGTCGTTAATAAAAAATCCATACTTGTAGAAATTCTAATTACTACGTGAGCTTTCTCCATGCAAACTTTTTGCAGTCTATCTCTGATCTTTCTAGTCCTTAACTAATGTTGATTTATTTCCTTTGTAACATATTTAAACAGTTCCAACAACTTACCAGCAGCAACAACAATAGGAGGAGATCCAACAGCACAAATTATTTCAACCCCCTCAGGAGGACAAAGTAATGCAGTTTCCAGTGTGTACATAGTTCAGAATGAAAACTTTGAATCGCAGAGAAATTCTTTGACGACAGCAAGTAGCAGCGACACGGTTAACAACAACGGCATTACTAATACCAACGCAAACAACCAAATCTGTGGAAGTAGTAGTATCGACCTAGATTTATCTCAAGTAAATAACCCAACTCCCATAGCAAATAGTGCACACCAGCAGCAACGAACGTATGTAGAAAACAATTCCCCAAGTAATCAACAGCATCAGTTTCAAATCCAGAAACAACATCAGCTTCAATCCCCAACTGCTGTTGATAATCCCATTCTGAGTGAATTTGATCTCGTTGCTAGTCTCAATAGATACGAAAAAGACAAGGGAAAGTCTTGCAACGTTCCATTGGAACCTCCCACACTAAATTACTTCACGAAACCATACAATCCCTCCTCACAACAGCATCAACAGGAATCTTTGCTTCAGCAAAAATTCCAACAATCACTGATCTCAAATCCTCCACCACCCCTTTCTCCACAGTGCTCCGGTGGAGGGAACCATAATCAATCGATCCCTTCGCCTACTGCAACTGTTGCGTCGGCATCTGCTCTCGTCGTCACTTGTCTCCCCAAACAGCCGACCTTAGTGCATAGTCACAGTATCGCCGAAAAAATGTCTGATGCATATTTATCTGGGGTGAAGCCCGACAAACTAAAAAACAACAATCAAAACACAATGCGACAAGGACCAACTTCTGCCCCCAATACTCCTGAATCCATCAGAAAGCAACATCTTCAGTTATTTAGGGGCAGAATGGATCCCATGTCCATGTCCCTACATGACAAAAAGGAAAAGATGGAGTTTAATCAAATGATGATGAGGATGGGTGAGAGGGATACAAGACCACTTTCTTACCAATGGGAGATCTGTTTCACTTGTCGGAGGGGACCCACGGCTTGACCCAAATGGAGGAATGGTGGTTAATAAACGACATCTTACTAGCTCGGCATCTAGCCGGACTAGAAAAGAGTCTACCTTGTTGAATAGAAGATCTATGCCTACACCACATCTTGAAAATCGATATCGAGACAAGTTTGGTAAGTCAGTCGCTTTTAATAGTAATTCATATTTATCTACTGGAACGTGTTCCAGACTGGAAAGAAATGGTTTTTAATGCTTTAGATATTGCAGATCTGGATACAAACCTACCTCGAATTGATCTCGAAGCGATTGAGAACCACTTGCGGCAGGCCCGAGAAGAAGAAAGAAAGGTATGTTACAAACCCTTCTGTATTTTGCTTACCATTTATTTATTTGACTGGATAGAATCTCGAGAATAGATGAATAAGGGTAAACAGGAATTCAGTAAAAATAAAAGGTACTGTTGCTTATATGGCGTGGTCCTGTGCGTCACATTTAGCTTCGTGATGCATACAATTCTTTCAAGCATAATAAACGAAACAAATACCTTAACGTCATCTTAGACCAGTTTTTGCTTCTACCACTATCAAAACTCAAATAATGGCATTTCCATTAATGAAAAAATTTACTGGTTTTTTATGTAGTAAACCTAGTTTTTTTATTCAAGTAATTTACAACATTTCATTCGTATTGTTACTTTCTCTCAAGCTTTATCCCGTTTATCATCACGCAAACATGTGTGCTAAATAGGTGAAAACACAAAAAAGTCGGTTATTTATCGGCAACCCTATTCCTGCGATTGTGTAAATGTTCTTCCCAGCAAGAGTAGCTACCAGAATAGCAAAAAGTGGCGGAAGACATTTTCCAGATTTCCTTTTTTGGGAAAATTATTATTCCTTCTTGAAGGCAATAAGGAAATGAATACGTACTTGAGTCTTTCTGTGGAAGCGCTGGATCTACATAAAGACTAGGAATAGTGGAAACGGCTAAAAGTAGAATTATACGTTAAATGTGTGAAAGCTGTATCAACCATGAGATACATAGCAGCAAGGAAGTGACTACCATAAGTCACCCAGTAAACTCTAGGAAACAACATGTGCGTGGTGCAAAAGTAATAGAAATCCTCAAGAATGCATTAGAATTATCATCCTCATCGTTATCATTGTTGGTTACATCTCTTTGTACTTTATGTGACTTTGTGCGGTATAATACAAACGTTCTATTCTGAGTCGGCTTTGTGTTTTGTAGAAAAGATACATTATTTTAGAAACTTCTCGGTAGCATTCTATTTTTATGTAATTGTATACACACAACTACTATACCATGCCAATGCACAACCAAACCCAGTAATGCCATCTCATAAAGTATCCCAGAATAAAAAGTATGGCATAATATATCAAAAATATGTGTGCTTTTATCGCCTCTTTTCATCCGTTTTCAAGGCGAATTATGAAAATTGTGTATACTTAAGGAAACGGCTTGTAGAGAAATCATTTCATATTACCGTGCAGCAGTATTACCCCTAAAATACATGCATTTTAAATTTGTATATGCGCTCTACAAGAATTTCGCAGTAACCAATCTAAAGAGCCGTACATAACTTGCAGAAGTTATCTACCTAATACATTGAATATCATGTGTGAATTTGGTACAAGACAAGGGTGTCGAAAAAATCCTTCTGGTATCCTTTACTACTCTGTTCTCTGTTTTTCTGGCCTTTCCTTCAGTTTTTACTGAAGTTTCGAATGCTTTACTCACTTCCGACTACTTATAAATGTATACGTACTATGTGCGACGATTGTGGCTAGATGCCTGCAATACAGTGTCGTTACTCTGTTAGTAATGACACCACATTACATGATTTTGATATTTCTATGTTCATATATGCTATTATTTCCTCCAAAACTTCTGCAATTTTTAGGATACAATATATGTTCAAGTTTAGAGTTTGTATGCATGTATATCTACATATAGCATGGTAGCGTATTGTAAATGGTATTCGTTCTGGTCTATTACTCTTGCATTAGATTTCCACTCGACAGCACCGCAAAAAAATTCTGTTGCTACTTTTTCTTATACAGATGTAAGTACTCCATAACACTTTCAAGACTTCACGACCACGACCCATAGTACTTGAAAAGTGTAAATGATTGTAAAGGTTGGAAAGTTTAGATTGTGTTCGCACATTTAATTTCCCCTTTAGGATCCCCCAATCACTAACTTGAAAAATTTATATCATTCGCACTGCTTGTTATAGGTTGTTGATATTCATAGCAGGCTGAGCTACTAACTTACGCAACGCATGACAAATGTTACTGATGATGATTCAAATAAGAACTGAGATTTTATATGAAACAGAACGTGCTGCTCAAGTCTTATTCTAAGGAATGTAAAGTACCTAATCATAATCCTAGCGTAATTCGAGTAGTTACTACATATTAAAGACATCATATGAAGCAATAGAGAACCGCGCTGATGATAATGATGATGATGCGCTTACCTAAGTAACCAAAGGTAGAAGAATACAGAAACAGTTGTGCTCATGATGAACTCGCTGAGAATTCATGCAATCAATTCCATACATAAAGATAGACTTTAGTTTGCAACCCTAAATTGAAATATATATCCTTTTTTATGGGGAAGAATGTGAAATGCACTTCAACTACGAAAAAATACTTTAGGTATGCCTCTAGTGTGGAAGGAAGTAGACTCTTTTTTACTCTATAAAATGAAAATTATCTTACAATGTTGAATGTACACGGTAAATTCAACAATGGATTATTTTTTTGAATACATACTTGTAGCCCTACTATGATTTGCAGACCAGGTCTATCGTATCACGTATTTTTGAGTTCGTGTAGTGTACTCATTATTATTTTTCTGATAAAGAGTGTGTATGATTCTTTCTGTGGTCAAAACAGAAGAAAAACTCATGCTCATTTTCTACATGACGTTGGTTAAAAGTTTGAAGATGAGATTTTAGAAGCCTTTTCTAGAAGATTTAGATAGATGGTTTGTTAGAGAGATTGGCTGATATCCGTATGTGGAGATGTGGCATTTAGGATTGTTTAATCGTTAGACAGAATCTTCATTTATCTCAACTACACCTATTTAAATGTCTGTGTTTGTTTGTTGTGCTGCGTATAACTAAATTTACCTTATTTAGCCTGTTTGCTTTAATAAACTAACCTAGGTCAGGAAGGAAGCTTGCTAGTGGATCTCATAATATCTATAAACTAGTATGAGAAGTGGTGCCGGTGTGCTTTAAAATGCTTCTCCGATACAGTTTAGATCCAAAATATAGGCATTATAAAAAAGATTCCAGGTTTATTTCTGATCTTTACACAATTACATATGATACTGGAGAAGGGGGAGAAAGCAATGAGGACTCGGTATGTTGATTAACAATATGACATGAAATATACCCATTCTTATGCAAACAATTTAACCTTTTCCTAACTGTAGAATTCATGCGTACCTAATCAATATAAGGATGCATCCAGGTTGCAAGAAGTAATTAAAGTACCGCATCTAAAATCAGGATACCTAGTGAATATAGCGCATTATCCCAAACCTACATATTATCATTTTACATGAGCCAAAGTTAACGTAAGGCGTTTACAATTGAAATCCCATCTATACCTATGTCAACCCTTTCATAATGGGGTGGTCTCTTCAGCAGCGCTAAAGCTGTTGTTGTGTGAACAATGAACATAAGGATTGGAAATCATCTGGAATGCGCTATGTACTAGCTATTGTATGTATGGATGTATACATATCTTATATAAGAAGTGAAGATGCGCCCACGTACATGTCTAAAATGCATACTTCAATGACTGAAACTCTCTATTCTTTAGTATTCGTACATGTGCCAAAATCCCATTTTTAATTGTAGCTCTGTAATTAAAAGATATATTTTAGTTATACAACAATAATTGTAGCATTCTTGTGTTCTATTCCTGTAATTTATATCTGTAACCGGTGCAAGATGTTCAGTTCAGTTCTTTCCACGTTAAAATCTCAAACAGAAAAATTAAAAGAATCTCTAAATACAAACTCTATTATAACCTCCGCGCAGATTCAGAGCTTGTCAACGAGACTGAAGGCCAATGTTGTTCAAACTTCCAGTGTACTTAAAAATAGTAGTGTAGCACAAAACATACAGGGAATAATACGTCCTGTTTCTGTTCCCACTTCAAACAGTGTGACAAATAACAATAGTAGCTTAACAAAACAGTATAAATCCAACTGTGATAACCCTAGCGGCCAAACCTTTAAAAATTTAAAAAACCGTCGTAGTGATAAGGAAACGTCAAACAAACTTAAATGGCCTTTATTAGTGCAGGGTAATAAGACTTGGGTAGAGTTAGAAGAAATACCTACGAAAACACACTGCCATAGAACAGGAGCCAGTAATAGTATTAGAGAAGTAGGTACAACAGATGAAAAGTTATCGCTGTCCGCTAACTCTAAAGCAAATACAATTGATGTGATATCAAGTGAATCGTTGGAAGACTTTTTCTCCGATGATGAAGACGAAAATGTCACGCAAAGATTTACTCGTATCACGGGAATTGGATATCGAGCAAGCAAAGTAAAAACCCTATTTTAACTTTTCTGTAACACATTTTGTTTGACTGAGCAAACAGTGGTATAGATCACTGGGGTAGAAGAATTAACACCTAAATCCAGCTTAAATTATGGAACATGCCTAATTGTATTCTATAAATGTTCACGGCATTTTCTTTTGCCCAAGAACGGGTTCCCATAAGTAAATGTACTGACTGGCTGCATGCAATTTAAAGATTTATCATGGAGTAAGCTCCACTAAGCAGGAGTTGTATAAAAGTAGGGGTTTTCGCATATCATTACTAGTGTTTATGACAAACGGCAGTTTTATTAAAAGACACGAAGAAAGCAAACTCATTTCGCTAATCCCTTCAACAGCCTCGTTCCCAGACGTATAACTAAATCCACTATGTTACGTTAAGTGGGAGCTTTTTATTAAGTTAACTTGGCTAGGCGTGGAGTATGCCGTGGAATGCACCCTTGCTGCTTTTTACTCCCAATAACGGTACTATATGATGTGTTTATTTCAGTTAGTAATACTGGTAATCAGGTTGATCTGACCTTTAAAGTATAAAGAAGGTATTATTCGTGATTAACCGTGAGTATTAGAAGAAAAGCTTACCAGTCATCACGTTGCTCGTAGAGTCGTACGGGCTCATAAAACATACATTATATAACCTTGGCGTGTTTTCATAATCATTTTGGAATACACGACATAATGTTTTATCGTGTGTGCATTTTGTTGAGTACCTATAGTACGATGGTTTATATAATGAATATAAGAAACACGAACCTTATCGAAAATGCCTTCACTGTCATTAAAATTTCTGGAAAGGAGCGAATCCTCAAAATAAGTAGCACACATGAGGCTTGCAGAATATTATGATTATGCATACGATATTATTTAAGTATTCCAGGAAGATACTATCGCATTATGGGTTGCAGTGAAGTGAATAAATGAAGATGACACTACAAAAAATCTGTTTTTTAAATATAATTTCAGAGACGATCTGATAGGGAAGAGATCCGGAGGCGACTGGCTCTGGAGTCGGACGACCTCATTGAGAAGCCAATGGGACGGAAGCCCAGTCTGCATTCCCGACTTCAGTCAAGTACGTAAATGACAGGCAGACCCATTTTTAAATTAGACAAAAAATAATGCAGCTATTGCAATTTTTTTCTCACCAGAGACTGTGAGCAATTCCAGCTTATCGCTTTTTCAGGCTAACTTAAGTAATGACTTCCTCATGTTTCAGAAAACGTTTTGCCTACTACAGGTATGAATCTCCAGATCTGTTTCATGAACGAAACAGCATCAGATAGCGAGTCTCCAAACTCCGACACTGAATCCAAAAATCAGCAACCAGCTAGTCTTCCTTGTGTCAAGGTTAGTTCAACTCCTTTTTACTCCATTTCTTTCTTTTTTGTCTTAGCAATGGTGGCTCCACATAAACTTCATACAAGTAAGTAAAAAATGTTGTTTTTTGTTCTCACAATGTCTCCACCAGATATATTATGTCACAGTTTAGTTTGTACTTTCTCTCTTGAGTGAAATTAAATGGGGACTCATAAATCATTTTCAGTGACAACATATATATGCAATTAAGAGTTCCTTGTATACATGTATTATTTTGCTTTGTCCTAATTTCTGTAGGCTCAAACTGGAGGGTCAGCATTTGGCGGAGCAGCAAATTGTAGTTCAGACTCCACAGAAGACTTTCAAACCAAACATGCTCGTCTTCAGGCTGAAGCTCGACAGGCTCTCTCCCAAGCTAAAGAAATGGCAAGACTGCAAATGGCACAGGTTTGTCCTATTCTTGATTAAAGGGCTAAGAATATTTAAAGGGGGCAGTTAGCATTCTTTTTGGTTGTCTAGTAGCCTTGTAGGAGAAAGTAATTTCGGGCATGTGTGGCCGCAGAGTAAACGAAATAATTTCCAGCTGTGCTATGTCCTCCGGAAATCTAACTAAAGGATTTGTTCTTGTATCATACACAGCTTCTTTTTAATTTCCTTCTCTAATGCAAAAGGTCGAGCGTAGGGGTGCCACGTAAGCGTAAGCAAGAAAATGTCTTAGAAATCTGAAACAGGTTAATTTAAGAAATCTTACGTGCAATGGAGTGCAATAAGTAAAAACATTCTGTGTACATTACACAAGTAAATTTGGAGAAATTAACTGGTCCATGTAACCATTCCGTCATTAATTATTCACGTGTAGCAGCATTGGTGTAATTAGCATTTATCTTAAGCTTTCTATTTTCAGCACATTGCAGTTTGTTGGTAGCTAAACTCAGTTTAGTTTCGTTATTCATTTGTTTATTTGAGCTTTGGAGTCAATTTTCTACTTTCATTGTGAGTCTAATGGTGTGTAATGAAAATGCCAGAATTCCATCGAAATACATGGTGCTCCACGGTCGACTAAACCTTGAACTTAGACACGTGGATTTGTCAAGCTGGTTAAACCAAATTGCATGCATCAAATTTCCAAATACATATTAAGAATACAACATTTGTTGTAAGGTCTGACTAAACCCAAGAAGCATAGGGAATGGAAAAGCACGTAAACTGTTCTCTGCATTATTTATGAGAATCGATCGTTGATCCCATCGTACTGTATGTAGGTTTGCTTGTTAGTTTTAATCCAAAGGGGTGTAATAACATGGGTATATTCAAACTAATTGCAGGAAAAGGACCAGCGACTTTCACCAATAACGGAAATGTTGAGAAATTCATTAGAAAAAGTTGGGGTTCAGTTACAACCAGAGAGACGCAGATTGACACGCCAGCTTCTTACTGAAATGAATGTAGCTCAGCTTCAAGTCATTGTAAATGATCTGCATTCACATATCGAAAGTAAGTATGGTACTAATCATGCGACTCTAGAATTGACTTTGTAATTAAAACAAAATAACTGTTAATTTTAAAACCCTCAAAGTACCAACAAACCCTTCAATGTTATTCAGAGTTATTGAAAAAAAATTAAAGTAAAATGTATTTATTTTTACTTTACACAGAGCTGCCAAAGATAATTCGCCTCACCAGTCGTTGCCAGTTATTTCAGCCCGGAGCTACTTGGGAAAGAAATGAAATAAGGCCACATCCTGTAATCTTAGCTAGCTGATATATTTTTAAATTTACCTATTCGACTGCTCCATAATCAATCACCATAAAAGATAAGACATCGTTGCTGGAAATCGAACATTCTTCAATACCAGTGAATGCCAATAATGCAACCCTGACCTTTAATGTTGTAAAATATCTACAGATTTCCTATTTCAAAAATATTTAATCTCATCAACGTCTTAAAAATAGCCTGTAAAATGCGACTCAATGGTATTTGCTTAATATCTGGAAAACTTTGCTGCAAAATATGCCAGAAGATTATTTTTCATTTAGTGACAAGAGCAAAAGGCAGATAATACTTACATTGTAGCCATATTGTGTGCTGTTTGTCACACTCAATTTTATATGGCAGCAGTGCTAAGAAAAAATTAGGCTATACATACTTTATGTACGTGTATAAACATACATACTTACGCGTGTTGTATGCAAATTCAATCCCTTAATTAAAATTATCAAGTGTCAAGAAACAAAAAGATGCACTGAGTATTGACACCCCTTTCTCTACCAAAACTAAAATCAGCACTGGCGAAATATTATTGTTTATCGACATTCACCATAAATATTCTTATTTCAAAATGTTCACTTTTCTTCTGAGGTTTCAGCCCAATTGAAACGTGGTACGAAACGCTCGATGTACTATAGCAAACAAGACAAATTACAATTGCAGTGGACGGGATTCATGATTACCCAGCTTTTAATCCCTGCATTAACCTTATGATTTACATACATGATATTTTGTAAAAAGCCCAAATTATCATCTTGGAACCCGAGAAATATCCTCAGTTACCTGCATTTTAACAAAATAATACACGTATTTACAAAGAGTATATTTAATTGCCTACTTAAACTTTGGATCGCTTCGCCATAAGGTAAATTTAAATTGTTACCTTTACCTAAGTATAATTTGAAAAATATATACATACGGAAACTGTACCTCAGCTTTTATAAAAACATCAATATATGATTCGCCTTACACATTCTCAAGGATATGTATATTTATCAATTATTATGTATAGTTCGTTTTGCACGACGTGATGTATCAATAAGGGAAGCTAGTAGGCATTAATTAAAACAAGCATTAAAAACCTTACAATGCACTTATGAACGCAATTTATATTTAAAAACTAAGAACGCCAACTTCATTTCGCAGTAATTTTATTTGAAGGTATGTGATTTCTACATAATCTGATGTTTACAAATGCATTTGACTGGATTTCAATATCCAGTGTAAGTTAGAGTACAATAGTATGTAATGTATGTACTATCAGATTAATAAGCAAGGAGATGCTACAAGATCCAGAAGAGTTGACATAATTGATACAATCAAATGTCAGACTGGTAGAATCATTCGTTTGATGTTGAATCTGGTAATGATGTAGTGTAATAATTATTATGTACTATGTATAAGAAGTCAAAATAATCGGTTTTCAACGGCTAGTTACCAGTAAACAGACGTAGGCTACAAACCTTACCAAGTATGGTAAACAAAATAGATAACGCTAAATAACTGTCAATTGTCGTATATTGTTAAACTGTACTGTGTGCTTCGTCTAGCTGAAAATGACACGTAATCTTAGACACACTTAATTTATTACTGTTATCCTGTCTTTTGAATCCTTACTAAGAATATATTTCCGGGAATTGAGCTGTAAGCATTGCAAGAACAGGCAAGTAAAAATAATAATATTTGTATTGTTATATTTGTTTAGAAATATGTTTAAACTAAAAGGTTATGCTGCTGTTACTGAATGCAGTTCCTGGGAGCATACCAATTTCTTAAAATCAGAGTTCATTATTTGTAGTTTTACTATATACTTAAGAACAGAAACTGAAGAGTGCTTTAGATGTTAAGCTATTTATAGTTACATAGGCAAAAAAGAAACGACTACGCGTATTAAATATATAAATATGATTGATCACATTATTGCAATTTTTAAAAACTGGTGAGCTATAAAATTAAAAGGAAGAAAAGTACACAAATTGCTTAGAAAATATACAGGTTCTTAATACTACATTTAAAACAAGAAAAACAGTTCCAGTGTTTGTCGAAAACCCAAATATTTTGCCAATGAAAATGATAAACAAAGTTGTACTACCATTATTTGAAGAAAAACATGCAAAATTGTGAGTTACTTATGATGCGTAATAAAAAATTCAAAAGAAAACTTTTCGAGGATTATATATTATACGTAAACACGTACTGATGATGAAAGTATATCTGTATACTTTATTAAACCCCCAATACTAGGGTCTTTATTACTAATAAAAGGAAAATGTTGATATTTGATATTAATTTATTGTCAATCACTAATACTGACCTAGATGAGCGTTTTAAATTGTACTGTGGAAAACATTTAGAGTAATAAAGAAATGTACGTAGATGAAATTCCACTCTGTAGCATTGAGTTCTTGAAATTTATTCGTACAATTTTAGTTGCATTAGGCTTGCATTTTCCATTCGTTACAACTTTCGTACCAATTAACTTTTCTCTATACTAATTTTGATATTCATGAGGTTGACTGGATTGTTTGCAGCCGTTTTTAACTATAAAATAAGCATCATCCATGAACAACACCATAATATCATATTATTGTTATCCTGAAAAAGATCACGGGAAGAATTCAAAAGAAATATATAGCAACCGCAATTACATATTTAGCCAAACTGCTCAGTTTATTGACTCTGGCATGCGTTTACGTATGATTTCTTACCCGTATAGTAGCACGATACTGAGTTACTCTCATCAACTTCTTATTGACTGAAAGGAATGATAAGGAAGCGTTCGCGTGAGGCACCGAATGATGCAAAATACACACGAGGAAGTTAAGTTGTTAAAGTAGACAAATTCACACGCTTTCATCGTTTATTTACAAACGATTTTACAAATTTCTATTTCCAATAACGAGATAACAGATAACGTAATAGAAAACTGGAATAGGCTTTAATAAAACAATTTTTTGACTTCCTCTTCCGCATCATGTATGAATAGCGGAGGATGCCTCAAATTATGACGAATTCAATTATTTTCGATTTGGCGGACTTTCCAGCAACCATCCTTGATATAGTTCAATTTTATTATGAATATAATCCGACAATGTTCGGAGGCCAGTCATTCATTCAATCAGAAGTTGGCGATCAGTCATTCTGGAGGTATGTACCTCTTAAATTAACAAAAATTTATCATAGAATTAGAATTTTCAGTTAGCAAATTTCAAGAACTAGCTTTAAAATGGTCCTTCTATTGTCTAATTATTTAATTAGTTTGTTTTGCACATGGTTTCAATGTGAGATGGGCCAACAGCCCCCGTTCATTTACACAAGTAAAGATAATAATAAATTGCTTCGAGATTCTATATTTAATGCAAATGTTGGTGCAGAATCTAGTCTCGATGACCCTTTGGTTATGACAAGGCTTGGACCTGTACAGGGTTACAAAATGAGCGCTAGAGATAGACAAATACAAATATACGCATTCACAGGGGTTCCCTACGGAGAACCAACATCAGGGCCCAACAGATTTCGCGTACCGTTACCGTTATATTTACAATTCCAATTCCAATAGCTCATTTTGCATTGGTACACATCTGTACTTTTTTAACCAACTGTTACATTTAAAATAATTTCAAAATAGGATCCATTGCCTAGAAGACCGTGGAAAGGAACTTTAAAGGCGAAGTCTCCAAGTCCCTTTTGTATTCAATCAAGTGCAGCAACACTAGGCATGGTGAGAGGGAGTGAAGACTGTTTGTATCTGGATATTTATACCCCAAAGGTAGTTTTTATGGTAAAGTCGCCGATTTATTTATTGTAAGCATATATAGACAATCTAAGAATATAAATCCATACTTAAAATAGATTCCGGAAAATTCGAGCAGTCCTAGTCCATTGTTCCCTGTAGTAATGTGGATTCCAGCGGGAGCAAATACGTATGGAAGGTCTAGGTCCTACGGACCTATGTACATGTTAACAGAAGACATTGTTTTTGTTCCTATTAATTTTAGAGTTGGAATACATGGGTTTCTAAGTACAGGAGATGAGGCTAGTCCTGGTAATATTTTAATTTTCTGGGACAAATCATCGAGTATTAGATTATCTTTTGATTGTATAACAAATTAACTTTATACACAATAGGCAACTGGGGATTAAAAGATCAAGCTTTAGCGGTCAGTTGGGTTCACGAAAACATACGTGCATTTGGGGGAGATCCCAATCGTATTATTATAGGAGGAGTTTCTTCAGGCGCATATGCCGCGCATTTAATGCTGTTTACAAACCACATTTCCCGAAATTACATTACTGGAATCGTCAGCGTTAGTGGCACTTCCTTGGCAAACCATGGTTTGGATGCAGTTGGGAGAGTTAAAGAAGCCTCCAAATTGGTAGCTAAAGAGGCTGGTTGTCCTACTTCCGATAGTTTTAAAATGGTGGAGTGCATGCGGAGTCTGGACCCTTACATATTGCAAACTAAGCAAGGAGTTGTCTTTGTAAGTAAAACATGTTGTAAAAGATAGCATTTAATGTCAGCAGCACACATCACACATACGACACATATCTTATGATAATATTAACGTTTAGACTAAAAAGTTCCAATTTTTATTCAATGAAATCTTGCTAACTTGACCTAATGTTTAGAAAGAACTTCCACCCATGTCGAAAATGTTGAGACCTACATTAGAACCCAATACTATTTCATCGGCCTTCATATCTGAGTTACCCGAAGTTCAATATGCACAGAGAAAGGTTCCTCCAATTCCTTTAATAATGACAAGAACGGAGGATGAAAGTAGTTTTATTTTAGCACGTAAGCATACAAAATATTAATATAATATTTATCGAACTAAAAACATTATTATACTGAAATCTGCAAAAGACATTAAATATTTTCAGCAACAAGACTTATTTCCCCATTGTTCAAATTACTATGGTTCAAAAATGCGCCTAAAATACTACAGCTTGGCTTACGAACTGTTGCACGCAAAGGCACACCAGAAGAAAGCCGACAGTCATTACTTAAAATTAATCAGTTTTACTTTAACAAAACAACTCCACCGAATTTGCTAAACAACAAGGAATTTGTCCGATTTATAAATGTGAGCAAAAAGAGTTTTCTATAAATTTATAACACAGGAGGGTATCATTTTTGTATAACCCAAATGGGAATTTTAAATTAGATGATTGATGATAATGCGTATAACGCTCCAACTTGGAAGTCCATCGAACTGCACCATAAAGTTGCACCGACGTATACGTACATTTGTAAACTTAATACATTTCGTGTGGTTAATCGATTGGTACCCCTGACCCAACCCTTGTACAAAGGCCTAGGCTTAGGTAAACAATATTGTTACTTACCACACATTTGCAATAATGTTTTATTGTTTTGTATTTAAACTGCTTTAAGCACTTTATTTTAACAGGAGCTCCCCATGCTGTAAGTAGGACTACAGAGTGGAAATGCGTAAAATGTCATATAAGGAACAGCTGTAATTTTTTAACCAATTGACCAAATTTCATGAAAACCAAAATTCCTAGTAGCCAAAGAGTTAAATTTTTATCCATACCCAAAGGTGAGGATAGACTCTTCCCAATTTTTTCAGAAAACCAAATTTTATCCATACCCTCAAAATTTAACGTTGTTATCCATGCCTCAATCAGGCCAAAAATGACAACCTAACGCTTCTGGAAAACTCAAAAAAATTCCTGTTTTTGAACAAAGACAGGCTTGAGTTTTCATGGCCAAAATTAACACACAAGTCAATTTAAAAGTTGGTTAAAAAGTTACAGCCGTTCCTTAAATGACATCTTACGCGTTTCCACTCTGTATATAATTTGATTTTTATTCGTTTTGAAGACGAAAATCTATAAAATGCTATAGGAAATTTTATTAAAAATACTTATCAAAACCTTTAAAACTTTAAAACATGTAGGCTGACTTTCCTCTATTAATCAACAATTCAAAAATTATGCCACCCTTTCCTCCTGGCAGCGATTTTGACATAGCTTCAAGAAACCTGGTCAATATGATTGGAAATTTCGCAGCTTACGGGTAACTTATTCCACACATTGCATCCAGTGAGGTAGTAGTTAAATCTACTACTAGCTCACTGATTGCATCTTTGGTACTACCAAGTACAATAAGTAATAACATGCAAATTTTCCATGTCAGAACTCCACTTTATCGAAATAAAGCCGGCGATCTACTTAATCTTTGGAAGCCTGTCGAAGATATGGACAATCCAGTGGCACTAGAAGTTGGACTAGTGCATGATATTAAAATGATACGTGACCCCGTAGCTGGGACAGAGAGGTTAAAAATTTGGGAGCAAACAATATTTTAAAATACAGCGTATATACAAAAATATCAAGACTAACTATGTAAAAACTTAATAGTTAGTTTGTTTGGTATGCTAATACAGGACAATAATAAAATAGTTTTGCTGTATTTGTATATGGCTCATATTATTTTTACAATAATATCCATTTTTGCACATTTTGAGTTAAAGGCGACTCTATCATATCGTATGTAAACCTATTGACCAGTGAGTTACTAGAATAGAATAGAATATAGCCTTTATTCACGTGTTTAACTGGTGTCAGTCATACAAAAATGTCTGGTCTTCCCACCCTAACACAAGGTTTAGATTTTAAAGTATACTAAAGGTTTAGTTACTGTGTTTTCATATCCTACACAATAAAAATGTAATTTTCAATTTTATTATCTAATCCTTTCAGAAGCGGCATAATACCAATACCAGCATAAGAAAACTTGAACTGCTGCGCTGCTTTTGTCGTGTCTATCTATCGCGTTTTAATTGCGTACGTGTCGGTGAACAATGAGGGTTTTTGTATTGACTCAATAAGGAATTTTAGTAGAATTTTATTTTGTAGATGGTGGAAATTACGTAGTACGTGCTTTGTCCCTATTTTAATCTTTGCTGATAAATGTAATCATCGACCGCCCAACACCCGCCTCCCTTTTATTTGTGTCAATATAGTTGTGTGATAACTTGTTTGTTCAGGACATGAATCATTCATTTTTATGTTAACCTGCATCCAGAGGAAATACGTAAGTAAAAGAATTCGTTACAAAAGAAGGCTAATAAAACAAATGGCTTTTTCTAAGCAATATTTAAATGCGAATTTATATCTATCTTTCTGTCACAGGTTACTTAACATACGATCAGGGAGCATTTCTCAGTAATTTTAAAGAATGAGAGAACCGCTAGAATATGATCATAACGAAAAAATCAACTGTTTTCATTTGTAACTTTCTCGTTTTAAGTATTTTCACGTCAACTTTTGGTGAAGAAATCGGCGATGTAGATACATGGATTGCCCAGGTTTTTAAAGCCTGTACACTACAGATATTAGGAAGTCTTCCAGAAACCAACTTAAAAGTTCCAAGTTACATGAATAGTAACCCTATTGTAATTGATTTATTCGAATTCCCAGTTTATCACGGTCGATATAACATAACTAAACTGAGGGAACCTGGCACGTTGAATACGGCATTCACACGATTCTCTCCCAAGTTTACATCATGTATTACCCAACTCTTTTTTCCATTTTACTTCCGAAATGATCCTAAAATTTTACTGGGATCGCTTCAGACTGTAATGTTTGGAATGGTTTTGTCGCAGGAAAATCCACATTTCTTGATTTGCATGGTAAATCGAAAAGAGTGGGTAAACTTCTTTGCAGCTAATCTACGAATAGGCCTAAATCAAGTAGCCCTGACCTCCATTCAGCTGTTAGCAATATTTCCAAGTTCCATCCATATGGTGTGTGTAACATGTCATCAGCCAATCACTAACCCATTAGGGAATCTACTCGAATCTATTAATTCAAAAATCGACTTAAAAAAAGGTGCAGAGACTTTAAGCAGGAACTTTTACCGAAAAATGGTGCGATTCCCTATACATCCAACCAGGCGTCATCCTAATCATCAATGTAGCCTTTATAAGGTTGGTTTTGAAATGCCATACCAAAATTGCGTGGCCTTTGTACTGGCCCGTAAATACAATTTTACAGTGTCGACAAAAATTACTCCCATGGACACTTTTGGTGTAATTTCATCAAATGTAATGAGCAGAACAGGGATTCACATGAACTTTTTCGAAACCAAGAAAAACTTAATAAAAAATGCCTGGATTCCATATGGATGCGTTTACCAGCCGTACAAGTATGTTGCATTCATGAACAGACAGGACGCAGTGAACTTCATATTCGTTTTCCAACCCTTTGATTTGTGGACTGCATGCTTGTTGGGTGCATCAACAGTGGGATTTCTTTGTGTTGAATATTTTCTGCATAACAGTTTTGTCACTTCGACTCATTCACATATACAGTCTATTTCTCAAACGCTTACTGTTCTTTGCTTTTTCCCAATTAAATCTCTTTTTGAACAAACTGACACAACCATAATTTCCATTTCTAAGATTAAACTCGGGGGCTACTTTATCATGTCAACATGGCTATTTTTATGCTACATTATTGGAAATGAGTACAAAGGATATATGTACTCGAGTATGACTTCTTCACCAATTCAACCAGTTCCAGAATCAATGACAGATTTAGTAATGTTTAGTAACATGCCGTATTTTACAACAACTAAGCATTATTACAACGGACAAACTTATTCAACATTGAAAGACATGGTATTGGCTGATATGATTTACACAGGAGAAGATAATTTCATGACACTGTTTCTCCGCGAATTCCGGCATTACTTGAGCCTAATAAGAGCCGAAGAAGTTGACGCGATCTATAATATCACGAAGAAGCTGCCTGTCGAAACTGAACATGGGATGAAGGACATGAGTGGAAGGTTTGCAATGGTTAATACCGAAGAAGATACGAGTTTTTTTGTTGGGCTTGTAAGAAAACTCACAGATTTATACATAATACCTAACAATAAGGTTAGTCCTTTTGTTAGCCGTGTCCCATGGTATGGCACAAGAAATCATTTTATAAAAATTGCCAACACAGGAATATCTCGTTTGACGCAGTCAGGAATTTATTACAAATGGATCAAGCATCAACGTCAGCATAAGTTAATACAAAGACTGTATCAAGTCGATAGAAAAATGAATTCAACCAGTGGCAACTACGTAGCATTGGTCGCGCTAGCAGATCCTCAACTGCTTAACCAGCAACTTGATGGATCTCCAGTATCTTTTGAAAAAGTTGACTTTATAGTATTTGGTTGTGGGATTTTGATTGGTTTTGCAATTTGCATATTCCTTGTTGAATTTTTATTTTCTTGGTTGTGTAACTGTGCTAGATTTAGCGAAAATATTTCCACACCGGTCACGTTAATGCGCTCAGAAGTATTGTTTTAATTAGATTAAATACACTAACATATCTTAAACTTCTGTTTTAATTCGGTTTAACTAAGTGAATGTAACGATACCAAAGTTTAATTTTAAAAACTGATAGAGATAAAATTGTAAGCAAAAAATGATATTCATGAAATTAATACGATTGTTTTGTTGATTGATATCTGGCTTTTGGCTAGCCATGTCTTCAATTTATTGTGCCAAACTTAAATGTAAATACAAATCACTCATGTATTCATAGATAGTACGTAAAAGTCAATATTAAAGACCCTGTGGCAAACCATTTGAATTCTTACATATATTATCCAACACAGCAAATTATAGGTGCATCTCACAATAAAATTATACAACCCGTGAT
>JAHZNG010000462.1:0-15256 GCA_027744375.1 Orchesellides sinensis
TTTATTGACAATGTGATTGTGTACATATCCGGCTTTACAGGAAGAAACGTGAAAAATATCCTAAAATGCGACCTATGTGAAGCTGCATTACTTCCTGACCATCCACATGAGATGAGACTCCGATCGGACTTCACACTTTTGAACGAGAAGGACAAGGGCGGCCTTTTCTGTCCATCTCAAAATTTAATTAATGTTTGCAAACTAGCAGAAAGAAAAATACGTGCGCAGCAGGCCCAAGGCTTAACGAGTATTGATTTGAAAAAAATTCAAAGCTATGTGCTGAAAGAAAGCTTAGAAAGTAACCTGTTTGCAGACGTTACTCATGATATTGACGATCATTCATGGATTGCCTCAGGATTTACACATCGCTATAAGTTAATCCTTGAAATCTGCCAATGCTATGCCTCATCTAGGTTAAATTATGTTGCAAAACTTTCAACTCTACAAAGTCAACCTGTTACAAAACGAAATTTGTTTACAAAACTTATGCATTTTTCAGGAAACTGATTATTATCTGCCCTTTTTTTAATTTTCGGTTTTAGTTAGGTTTTTATAAGTTGTGAAATTTGTGAAAATGTGTTGTTTAAGAATTGTTTGGAAAGTCGGGGATGATATCAGTATGTCGTTCTTGTACTTGCACTTGTGTTTCATAATAAAATGTCTCCTTACTTGCCCAATCTATTTTTGGAAAGTTTGTCTAAATGGTCGTCGTTGTTACTAGTTCGGTTACAAAATAAAAATAGCTTGGAACGGATTTTTTAATGGAAAATAAGACTTTTGTATACTCGTGCTTCCTCTACCTTGTATTTAATCTCTTTGGTGTGATGCAACGACAACAAATACGGTAAACCAGCAAAATCTCTATTCGAGAGCTGAAAAGGAGACTAAATAAAACAAATAATATGCAGTTTCTACAACAATGCAGCTACAACGCCCAATAAGCTGGAAATGAGGACCGAAGGCAAAATCAAAATCCTCTTGCGAAATGCGCTGCTCTAAAATTTGTACTTGTGAATATGACTCTTGTACATATATGCTAGCATGTTTTTACAGCGTATGTAAAATCCAATCAATTATGATTTGCTTTTCGTCTCGTTTATCTGATCATTTCCAAATGGAAAAGGCATTAAATATGGGCAACTAATGATTGACTACACTACTGTCAAAATGAAAGCCTGAGTAAATTTTTCGAATTTGAGACATGAAAATTTGCCTAGCTTATTGCTTAAAATTGTAATAACTGGAAAAAGGAATTTCACTGAGATTTTGAATTTTAATGTATTTGCAAGTAACGACGACATAAGCTTAGGCTCCACGTATCTACATGTACATTGTAGCTACCCTGCAAATTCTAAGGTCTTCTTGGCGTCAAAGTCTACTTGTGGGGAATAATACAGTATGTATTAACACGTTTTATGATTTTTTATATAATTTGCAAAGAAACAATCAAGATTCGTTAGTAAACTTCGGTTCTTAGTTATACAACTACGCTCACACCACTACTCCCACACACAACATTACTCTTTTATTCTATAAATGACTCTGTCTAAACTTCTAATCAGCGATAATAAAAACAAAAGCCAATTTATTTATTTTCGCCCACTTCTTTTAACTGACATTGCCTAATAATAAAATCCCTACAAAATCTACTTGTGGGGAATAATACAGTATGTATTAACACGTTTTATGATTTTTTATATAATTTGCAAAGAAACAATCAAGATTCGTTGGTAAACTTCCATTCTTAGTTATACAACTACGCTCACACCACTACTCCCACACACAGCATTACTTTTTTATTCTATAAATGACTCTGTCTAAACTTCTAAACAGCAATAATAAAAACAAAAGCCAATTTATTTATTTTCGCCCACTTCTTTTAACTGACATTGCCTAATAATAAAATCCCTACAAACAAGCAGTAATCCACTGAGGCTTCCCCGAAATACATCCTTACTTTCACTTCTCTCCTAATTTGCCTTTACAAGCCATATAACACACATTACTATATACACGCACAGCATAAAATACCAGCTTGTTTTGCGGCTTAGCTTTGGCTTGTGAAATGTGGGCTGCACAAGATACCTACGTACATACTCTCCTATTTACACATCCTCCAAAGGCCACCACAAAATCTCCTAAAGTACAACACTGAATAAATAATGAGGTTTGTTTGTGTATATATTATTGCATACATTAATGCATTATTATTACGATTTCCTAATAATATCATCAACACACCCTTTCTCTCTCTCTTAAGTACTCTCTATCCGTTGCCAGTTGCCGCCGCCACCGTGTTATACAAATTACACAGCTTTTGCAATAATTATTACGTGAGTATAGAAAAACACATCACATCACCTCATCCTCATCATCACCATGAATGAGCAACTTTACAAAAACATGTTTATTTACCTTTACTTCACAAAATTTTACCATTTTAAGTGACTATCCATTAATCCTCCAACAGCCCTGTGCTGGCCATCTCCCTTCTTGCTTAACCAGAGTAGATCATAGAATTTTACATGGAAATTATAACCAAGCCGCATCCTCTTATCTCAGAGAGTGGCCCACACACACACTAGCTTTATTTAGTAGGGAAGAGAACTCAGGAAAATTCCACAAGGTACATTTGGCATTTTACTACATTACGCGTAATGCACTAACACACTTTGTATGATATACACCTAACATGTAATGTGTGGTAATATCTAAAGCTCTTGCAAACAGAATTTTGTATGTATGATTTAAAAAACCTATGCATGTATTCATACAAGTTTGCTTTCCCCTTTCTTCCTCTCTCAGAAGTAATTAATTCTCATCTGGTCTGACTTTCCTCTTTGATCTTTTATACATGTAGACATTTTAGTGCATGTGTGTGTAAGCCTATGTACAATATACGGATGCGAATTATAAAAACGAGTCGTTCAACTTTACTCCACCTATTGCGGCCTTTCTTTCTCCGGCTTTCTCCTCTGATCCACAAATCCAGAGAAAACGACATGATGAGGATGATGGGGATTTAACTCAAGTGGAGTTTTAGAACAATATAAAAGCGTGTTACGTACAATGTACAACATTACTTGATGATGTTGATTGTGAAATCTACAGTGGAAAAATACTAATAAAAAAGAACTCTTCTTGTTTCACCAACAACACTACCAGAGTGGATGAGTATGTTCTAGACCACTTGTGTGTAAAAGTTAGCAAGAGGTTTATACATTTCGACATACAAACTAAAAAATTATTCTTTCTGACTTTCTTCCTCTCATCTTTTCCATGATGATTGTGACATTTTGCCAAGTTTTATTACAAATTCCGCAACAATCCAAATAATAATTATGTATGGTTGTTTATGTAACAAGATGGCTTTCTCCAGAATGCTCTTTTCATTTTGATGATTCTACCAGAAGATGATAAAATGATATAAAATATTCCATCCATTTTTTTACCTTCTGGAGCACCAACAGTGTCATCAGTAAGCTGGTTGGAGCCGACATAGAGATGCATAAGTGAGGTCAAGTTGTGCATTGCATGCCATGGGATGCCAGGCATTCGATTATTCTCTAGATTGAGGTACTGCAACGATGTCTCCAAAGTGTTGAACGCCTCCGGATCAATCATCTGAATTCGGTTGTAGCCGAGAGAGAGACGGAAGCAATTCATTGAATGGAATGCGCCAGCTGGCAACGCTTGAATGTAATTTTTACCCACGTCCAAGTCGAGCACTGTCAGCTGAGCACCAAAAGGTCTTGATGGCCAGTTCTGTAGGAGAAAGCGAAAGAGAAAGAATAAGCATCATCATCATCCACACTGCCATCACATCACCATCAGTTTTTTTTCTTTTGCAATAAGGAACCAAATGCATACGATAACAGCAATCAAATGCATGTATGCACGAAGCTACTGTAAGATTACACATGCTATGATGAACAAAAGTATCTTGCTTTCTCCAATAAGGATTCTTTTTCTGAGATCCGCATCGCCTTTGCACTTTTTCGATTGAATTTTAAAGCGCCAACAGCACTGCCGCATTAACCACCCCACCAGCAAAAAAAACATCAGCAGACATTATGACGAGACTTTAGATACTAGTATTCAGTGGAAAACAGACAGACAAGATCTAATATATATTTCAGCTAAAGAAAAAAAAACCTGGCCATCATCTCTCATTTCTATCTCGTCTTTTGGGAAATCGACTTAAAGAATCAAAACATCATCAACGTGAGCACAGAGCTGATCAGGATCACATCATCGTATAGCAAAAAAAATTCTGAAAAGGAAATCCCAATAAAAATACTACACTTTTTCTGCTCTAAGCTACCGAATCGTGTGTATCTGTCCAGAATATTTTCCACGTTCATTTGAAACCACGCCATATATTACATTCTGCTTACACTGCACCAATCACACAGACATCGCTTATTTATAAATTTTTATATTCCTCTGTGGTCATTTCTACTGATTAAGCAAAATCTTCAATCTTAACTTGTGGTCTTCATCATATCTTATTCAATTCACATAAAGGCGAGAGCGGATGGATTGATTAAGGCACATAATACATCTACATTATAATATGTACACTTCATATGAGCATTCATGTTTTCTTAGGAAACTACACATTTTTTTTATTCTTGAGCTGACCTGAATAAAATTCTCGGTGAGGTCCATCTGGTTCATCTGTAATATTTATAAATTTTTATATTCCTCTGTGGTCATTTCTACTGATTAAGCAAAATCTTCAATCTTAACTTGTGGTCTGCATCATATCTTATTCAATTCACATAAAGGCGAGAGCGGATGGATTGATTAAGGCACATAATACATATACATTTATACATTATTAAAATGTACACTTCATATGAGCATTCATGTTTTCTTAGGAAACTACACATTTTTTTTTATTCTTGAGCTGACCTGAATAAAATTCTCGGTGAGGTCCATCTGGTTCATCTGTAGAGGGGCAACCCCCTTGGGCCAGTCTGTTGGGATTCGCTCGATGGAGCAACCGCCAAGTATCAGCCAAGAGAGGGATTTCAGATGAAAGACGCCAGTGGGAAAGTGTTGAAAGCGATTCTTCATCAGGATCAGTGTCTGTGCAATATCAATATAAAAAAGATGATAGACGGATACATAACATAGTTAAATACATATCATGTAACTTTTTTCCAACTTATGTAGGTAATACTTATAAAAGTCAGGTTTGATTTTCCTTGAGCCAACCAACTTTTTTGTAATACATGAGGTTACCTTGTTGAACTCTTTTTACCACAACACCACCACCCACTCTTATCTCATCACTTTTAATCATCGCGAATATCATCATTGATTTTTTCCCGAATAAAAGAAAAACTTTCTCTTGTAGCCACATATACATGCTACTCAATTCCATCGAACAAATGTAAAGCCTTCTCCCAGTCAAAAAACGGAAATGATCCTACTAACATGCTTAATCCATATCAATCATCATTTTCATTCTTCAATCCTTCTCCTTCAAAAGGAAACACAAAGAGAAGAGATAGAAAACGGGTTAGCAGGATAAAAAAAACTCTACAAATGTTCTACTACTCCACATATAAAACACAGATATGCATATATTTGGCATCCCCCGCTAGGAAACATAATGTAATATGCACTGTATACAGTAATATGATATCTTTTCGGTGTATTTTCGCAAACCATGTTCTCCTTTTCATCAAGCCGTGATTCCGCGCAACTGTATCATATTATCATACTTTTATCCTCATCAACACCATCACACCATCATCTAATTTCAGGCTCATCATTCCTCTCTCAGGAATACACACAATCGTGTGTTTTACATGTGCATATGAGAGGAAATAGAAATGGTATCCTAAAATGTTGCGTGTCAGTCTAGTTATGTACATACTGTACTATCAATCCAGAGTTTTTTCTTATTTCTCTTGTCAGAATTTATTTTTTTGACATGACATGACATGACGATGTGATGATAGCTTGCATGCATGCATGCGCGTGCAGCCATCAATAAATAAAATGAAAGCGAGCGTGTGTTTTGGTACCCTCGCCCTCGTGATTTTTTATTTTTGGTACAAGAGTAATTTTATGTGATTGGCATTTGTAGGCTATGTCAGAAAAGATGTTTAATTATGTAATTATATGCATGGACATTAAATATATGTATAAGTTTTGCTACTTCCTCGTAAGGGACTTTCCCATATTTTTGTCATCTGCAATCTTAATTAGAAAAACGAACATGATATAACTTTCTCTGTGTATTTAAATGCAATTTATGGGGCTTACATTACTTTCGAGGTATATTTTTCCCAAGAAATCCCACGAGGTGTGTATTTTGTATGTATGCATTAGAAGAAAGAGTTTTACAAGGAAAAAAGTACGAGAAGGATGTGTAATAAAGCTAATATTTGTGTAGAATCAAAGTGAAAGAAAATCTGGTTGAAAATTTTCCCTGAGGAAGAATAAAAAAAGTAGATGAGTGCAGCAGAGCATAATGCTACGAGCAAGAAAAGTTTGATTGGCTTGAGTATATCCATCCACATCATCTCAGTCAGTGAAAAGTAGTTCTGTTCTTTATTCCTCCACGTAATAGCAGCATATTTATACAGCTGGCCCGTCATCATCACGATCTTATATGAAGCATTGCTATAATAACGTTGGTCTTCGTCTTATAAGACAGCCTTGAAGAAGCTGTGAGAGAGGTTGACTTGACTGACTAGAAGAACTACGGTTTGTTCACTTAAACTTGGCCTCTGGTGCTATTATAACGGGACTTTTCGGCTATATGCATAGGTTTAGTATTACAACCACTTGAAAAAGTCAGAAGTGTGTATACACAAAGATTTAACGATTCACTGACGAACTGACAAGAGGCTAATCCCTCACAAGGAGAAGAAGAGCCAAAGTAAGCAATGTAGTACTTGTGCATAAAAAAATATATCGCTTTCTCTATTCGTCTCGTATAACATATTACTTCTAACATGGGAGTTTAGGTGTAAATACTAAAGTCGAAAAAAAAATCAGGAAGAATCCGTAGAAAGAAATCAAATCCAAAATCCTCCCAGTCAAACTGACTGAAAAGTTAGAAAAAAAATCCTTAGCATATGTAATTCTGACTTGAGGAAAGGGAAAAAAGACAGTCAAGAGTCAAAGTCAAATGGAAAAGAACAAACTGCGTTATGCATAAATCCTATATAGACATATGTAACTATATATCATATAGCAAACACAAAACTCTTTTCCGTCTCGCGTGAACCAGCTCAAATGTTTAGTGACTTTTTTGTGGATTGCATAATATGAGCAAAGTTTTCCACTTGCCGTCATTTTTCCTTCTATCTACTCTCCCTTGTGGGGATATATGAACTGAACTTGGTCTTCTTGTTATGAATGAACTATAGGAAACTTGTTGGAACAATACCATATGCCTATCTACTACCACATACACACTACATACATTGTTTACATGATGAACTGAAGGACAATGATGGTGATATGTAGTAATATGTATAACGTCAACCAAAAAACCGTAAAACCAACAAAAAGAACCAAACCGACAATCCTTCATGTATAAATTCATGTTCTTCTCCCTTCGTGTAGCGTCCTGTCATCTAAAATATAAGTTTAAGTTTACTTTTCCAAGTTTCCGAGACTAGCGGAAGAAGGATGGGGAAGAACGATGAATACGAAGAGTTTTTAAATCTTGTTCGTTTCTCACTCAAGTTTTTAAACTTTAACCCTGGGAAGAAAATCACGGCAATGTGATGTGATGATGATTACACGAGAGAAGAATGGGGAAAGGACAGAAGGAAAGTGGAAGGAGAAAGTAAAAAAAAACTTATGTTCAGTCATGTAAAATACGCATAAATGAATGTTGTGTTACACAACGAAGAGGACAGACCATCATGATCATCGTCGCAGACGCGTCTTCGTGATGTTGGCAGTCAACAATTTCCATCCAAACTTTTTTGAAACAAAAAAAGTTTTTTGTGTAGTTATGCGAGAATTGCTTGTTTTCTTAATGCTTTTATACCATGAATGAATGGAGTTAATCTGCTATGCTGGTAGCCACCATAACGGTAAAGCTATTTTAATAGGCTATTATATATTATAATGTGATGAGTTTAGTCTAGTGTGTAGAAGAGATAATAATACGGTTCCGTTTTAAATTTTAGGGGAGGAAGAATGGAGTATTGTGGGGAATTGGATGATGGGGAACAATAATAATAATAGATAATAGTGGGGATGGTTCTGCCCTGGCAATGAATATTATCCATGGAAGAAAAAGAGGGGGGATTATTAGGATGCGGGAATAATAAAGAATATTTGATGGGAAACGAGACATCTGATGAAAATTATGAATTTTCGAATTAGTTTTATGTTCATGTTTCTGTAAAATTCAATAATCAAATGAGTATGATTAAAAGTTTTGTGGGCTTAAACATGTGAGCTATTGCAGGTTAGATTGCATCTTAAATATACGTATACTCTTGGATGAATAAAGTAGTTCAAAATTCTTTGAGAATACTTCAATGGACTTCATTAGCAAATATTTATGCCATCATAATTAATATCGATTAATGCACGTAGAATTCCAATCAAATCTGTGTAAAAGATAGGTTTTCCCTACGCGAAATTGATTATAAATCTACGTCTAAACTGGACATGCTTGTTGGTAGTCACATTTTGCTACAACTAATTTCTTAAAAACCAAACTAAATTAGTATGGTTCGCATTGATCTATTAAACAGCTTTCTTACCTGTAGATTGGGAGACAGATTCTCATGGCTAAGATTCCTTATGAAGTTGGAGCTAAGATCCAGCCAAACTAGACGATTAAAGGCAGGAAACAATTTGTACGGGAGGGATTCCACCGAGTTCCCTGCAAGGCTTAGTTGACGAATTGATTCTGCCACTGAGAACCAATCTCCTGACACTGAATGAAGTAGATTACTACACAAAGAAAAGAAAGCCGCAATTTTGTAAATTCATCTTCTTTTCAATTACAAAACATGAAATCCCTTTACAAATACAATAGAGATCACACAAACTACAAACATTGCTTGTCTTACTTGCTGAGATTGAGCCACTCAAGAATTTTGAGTGCTTTGAAGGCAGTGAATGGAATTTCATCAAGAAAATTGGCCGATAAATCGAGAACAGTAAGGGAGTTCCCCATCGAACTATATAAAAAGACATACAAACCAAAAACAGTTAACCAAACCATGCTGACCTTTTTATAAGAAAACTTTAAAAAACACATTCTGTTTTTACCTGAAGGCGTACTCTGATATAAAATACAGGTGGTCCCTTGATAGCTGGATATTTTGTACTTCAAGTCCAGCAAACGCTGATCCATCCAATATTCCTAGCTCTGACCCTGTGACGCTCACATGGGAAATCACTCCATGTGCGCTATACTCTGTAAAAAAACAAAACAAGTATTTTGACGGTAAATCTTTTGTTCTTTTTTTACGAAAAAAATTACGCAATTTCACTGTCTAAAATACAATTGACAGAATAAGCAGGGCAATAATTTTAATGGGAAACTATATACATCCGTACATATGGATATACTTTTTTATTGCTACACACCACACGGAAAGAGATCCTAATTAATCTCAACGTGAGTGAGAGAGAGAAATAAGCATGTCGTAACGCTTTTACACGTCTCCATTCGTCGACCATCCATAAATACCTACTTTCACCTAAACCAACTTAGGTGCACACACTTACAAAGCAGTAAAAAGCCCAGAGACTGGAATAGATACGATCATTTTGGTAGAGTGTGTCCTTTTCGGATAGAACCAGGACCGTAGCCAGTAGCACTCCATAATGATAAGCAAAATAACATATAAGGCCAACAGCATATATAAAAATATAAAGGGCTTATTCATATACTATATAGTAAATAAATGATTTCCTCCTCCAATTCCTCTTGTTCAACTTTACTCCTTTATCTCTCTCTCTCTTCTTTTCTTACTTTTACTCACACAGCAGCCTTTTCCTTCCTTTTACTTTTCTTCTAGATCTACACATAACACACACGGATTTTCAAAATTAATTAAGAGACGACACTTGGGGAATTTATGGGCTAGTGTGTCCCTTCCTTTCTCTCTCTCTCTCCAGCCATTTTCTATTGTTACTCTCAGGCATCTACTCTACTAATGTACACGTAACCACTGTAGCATATCATCATGAGACGCAACACGACATCACCATATCGCACCGCCATACTATACTATGCTGCTGCCACCCAATAAAAGAAAGACACAATGGTTGTGTGTCACACTCCCAAAATAGATAGAATCATCACATATAGAGAGGCATAATGTGTCTAGTCTATATAATACCAATCCAATTCACTCTGGACTCTTGTGGCGGTGGTGGATCCGGATGATATGGGTAGTAAATGCTACATTTGGGTTCGATGGGCACTTTATCTTGGAAAACTTGAGAGAGTTCTCTTGTTGCCCTTGTGCTTCTGTCTGGCTTCTATTTCACTATCTCAATCATCTTCTCCACAGCCACCTTCTATTTTCTCTTGTTACTCTTTCTCCTTTCTGTCACAGCATTAAATCTGCAAAATCGGCCCAGAGAAAGGAACCAAAGGTAAAAAGGAGTTTATAAAGGGTAAAGAATGAAGATATGAGGATGTAGTGAGTGGGAAAAGGCGGATTGAACGGAAATTGCTCGACAGTCCCACACTTTCTTTTTTTCTTATATAGATACAGCTTTCTCTCATAAACCATTTTCTCAATCTAGTGTACAGGTTGTGTGTGCTACGTAATACATATTCTTTTGGGAAAGGTAAAGCTGGGAAAGTTGAGGTGAAAGAAGAGGCGACAATGGCCGTCTCTCTCTATCTCTGTTTTTCAGAAGTACATCTATCTCTTCTTACTACCATTGCAACTTCTTTTTATTATTATTTGAGAGAGGAAATTGTCTCTTGATCAAGTGAAACTATGTCGATTCTCACCTTTTCTATTCTACCCTTGGTCAGTATTGAATTTTTCTGTGGAGAAGTATTAAGAGAAAGAAGAGAAGTTGGAAAATAGTCAGGATAAATGGGCCGGACGCCTTTTCATGGGAATAAATGTGATCTCTTCTTTTCTATCATTTATATACACTCGCGTATTTTTACTCTAGATTCATACGGTAAGGTACACGCTAATATACATAATATGTATACATGAATGCATTTATCCATTCTACCATATAACATAACTTGCTCCACTGCATGAATCTTCTTTACATTTTAGTTTCTCTCTGTGTAACTCTTGGAATTACGAGCTGGAAGAGAGAGAAAGAAGAGGAAAAAATAGGATGAAAGTGACTACTAGTGTCGCCCATCTAACAGCAATAAATGTGAGTGTTAAAGGAGAAAAAAAGAGAGTCATGAAATCCCCCAGAGTGTAATTGGCCCCTTGTTTTCCACTCACTTCACTTTACTTCAGTATCACGTCTACTTTCTCTTCTTTCTCTTTCGCTCGTATACCCTCTTGTAGACAACTGTAGCAGTATGGTGTTTTAGCATTGACTAAAAACCTTGGGTACTGGCAATAGTGTAGGAAAGGCATAAAAGAAAAAAAATGGGACGAGTGAGAGATGGGGAAACTGGTACTTTAGTGCTATTTACTTGTTTTATGTAATCTGTATTTTCGGCATTACGAAAAAAAACTTCTAAAAAGAAAAGGAGTCTCTGAGCAAAAAGTGAAAATAAAAATGGGCAATAGAAAAATAGCAACAAAAGTTAGATACTCATCGTATTAAAGAAAGCATGTAAGGAATTTTTATCGTTTTAAAAACCGGAAGTCAATAAAAAAGGGTTAAAGTGACGGTTTATCAGCATTATTATTATTTATCGCTTACCAGTTGGAATGACAGCCATTGGGACGGCAAGACACACAAACTCGAAAACAGGTCCAGGCTCCAGCGGCCTGGCATGACTAGAGTATGAAAATGAGTGGAGGGAAGATGACGAGTTGACCACAAGCTGAGCAAGTTGGGTGAGGTCAGACTCCGGGAAAAAGTAGGTTGTCGTATGATCATTCCTGATTTCCCGTTGAAGGGCCGTGACCGCCCTAAAGAAGCTCGTCTCGTTGAAGCCCACAAGTTGCCAGAGCCTGCGGAGCGAGTCATAAATCTCTGTTTTTTGGTCGTACTTGCAAAAACAGCCGGGGTTGAAGTGGCACGGGATGAATTTGTCTGACGGCTGTGGACCAGAATAGTTGAGGAGGACCAAGGAGCTCTGCTGATCATTTGCCACTGGTGGAGTGCCAAACTTGCCACCAACAGTGGCAAAAAATGTTGTCAGGATGAGAAACAACAATGTCAACTGTTGTGACCATCCAAATAATCCTCCTCCTCCACTAGTACTACTCCTCTGGCTAAACATCATTTGTTCTGCAGTCATAACTCGGCTACTACTGCCCGACACTCTTCTCATATTAATCTTTCTTCCATTCATAATCATCCTTGAACATAGTAGTTCTCACAAGAATTCCACATATTACGTACACACCAACTGGTTTCCTCTTCAAGACCAAAAGTAGAAACAAGGCCGCAGATGCTGATTTTCAACTTTTACTTTTTGGAGTTTCACTCTCGGCCTGGTGTGCTTTCTCCTCGGGTTCCTTTTGTTTTCCTGTGTGACACATGACAAAAAAAAGACAGAAACCACATGAGCATCATTAGTTTCTCATTTCCTAATCACTAAACACACACAACTAAACGAACTAACTAAAACAGTTTTTTGTACACAAAAGACAAAG
This sequence comes from Orchesellides sinensis, assembly GCA_027744375.1. Lineage (NCBI taxonomy): Eukaryota > Metazoa > Arthropoda > Collembola > Entomobryomorpha > Orchesellidae > Orchesellides > Orchesellides sinensis. Next base: position 12,768 of record JAHZNG010000462.1, read on the forward strand.
AAAAAACCTATAAAGAGCGACTGCCGCACAGCTACCATTATCTTCATGAAAACGTCGCTGATGAAAGCTGTTCATATATATACATGCGTATAAGTTGCATGAATGAGAATGCACATCAGTGAAAAAGCCGCAACACCACCAGCACCTCGCAACACATGAACAATTGTAGCGAGGTAACAAACCGTAAAAAACAACTTTCACTTTTGCGCCCTTTCCGCTTTCACTTTCTTTCTGTTCTTTAGCTACATTCGTCACGTAATAAAAATCCTCGTTATCATCGTTAGACCAGAGCTAGTGGAAAGGACGGAAAATATATATGTGATGTATACTTATACAATACATCTTTTGATTTTATTTTTCGGATGACTGCTCGTAGTTTGTATTGCGTATCAATAATTAAATCACGATTTACAATTATATTTAATATTGCTCATTAGTCTAAACCTGCCGGTATCAATGTGCCTCTTTGAGCATTTTGTATCTACCGAATTGATGATTTTTCTTTAGTTTTTTAGTACCTATTCAGACGTATAACCGTAGCATAACTGACTGAACCCCATATTCTTTTGTCATTTCCGCCGTCAAATAATACAAACAATATTATTAAATACGACAAGATTTATTTTTAGTTCTGCCAGCACCAAAATGCTTTGTAAGCATAACTAACTGAACCCCATATTCTTTTGTCATTTCCGCCGTCAAATAATACAAACAATATTATTAAATACGACAAGATTTATTTTTAGTTCTGCCAGCACCAAAATGCTTTGTATGCTTCCTCTGTCCGCCTTTTCAGATTGAGCCTCTTAATTTAGTTTTCTTTACACGAGTAAAAAAATTGCTCCCTCAATCGTCATCAGCAAAAACATCCGCGTACACCATCTCCTCCTCCTCAATCTCCACCTCCACCCGGTCATTTAATTCGTTAAGAAAAGTCAAGCATAAAAAATAAGAATCTAACAACGGAAATGCAGTGCAGTAAAGGATATATATAGTATGCCTACATTACTTTTATACAGGCAATATATATTCTTCCAGTTAATTTCGTTGACCAATGTAGCGCAGCGCTTTAGCTATAACAAGGGTCACGCAATGGATATAAAAATGCTACATAGCATTCCAACTAACTAAATATTGTGAGCAATCCATAAAAAATGTCCAAGAAAAAGTAGAATTACTACTGCAGCAGCAGAAAAACATACATTTCTTTTTTTTCGCTGATGAAACCCAGCAATCGACTGCTAAATCAAAAGGAAGAAAGAAGAGGAGGACGACAAATGTCTGGAATCTGGAGCTTAAGACAATGTCAACTAAATGAAATCAAGCAAAGCAATGTAATAAGACACAATCCCAAAGTATATTTTTTGTGATTTCAGTTGAATGAAAATCTAAAAATGTTGTACATGTACAGATGTGTGTATACATATATGGAGAAAAGGGGATAGACGCTTAAATGCGTTTTCTACGTGCCTTTAATTCCACTCTGCTGTTCTCCTCTGTCTTTCCAGCTTACATCATCAGCATCTCTCTCTCTCTTTGCCTATTTCACTAAACTGCTTAACTGACTGGAATGGATGAGACAATAATTTGTCAAACCACACCGCGCACCACCACCGCCGCTACCATCCATGGATGGACGAGGATGAAAAAGCTAGACTTTTTCTAAACTAATACTCCTTTCCTTTGCTTCTTGTCCCCAATTGCACAAAGAGAACAAGAGAATTACTACTACTATGGACATACATATAGGTATATACTGAGAGAGAGCCAACAAAATAAAAGGATCCACTGGAATTTTCCCCTGTCTCTCTTAGAGTAAAACAGGAAATCATGGATTCCAGTGAGGACTCCCCTTCAGAAAAAAAGACGTGTCATTAGAGATGAGCTTTAACGAAGTTTGAGTAAGAAACTGAAAGGCTGAATTGAATACAAAAAATGGAAGAGTAGTATATATCTGTACGTGTATTGTTACAGGACAAGAAGGCTACATAAAAGACACGAAAGAATGCAGAGGTATTTTTATGTGTACAAGTTTAAGTTTATCCCAACTTCCTCCTTCTTCTTTCTTTCCTCTTGGACTATGGAGATAAATAAGTCAACGAACTAGCATAGACCAGATAAGCAGACCGCCCAAAGATTTTCTTCCTCCTACCTAAATCAATGCAACATGGGGTGCACTACATAAAAAACACACATATTTGTACGTTCTTCCGAGGAAAAGAATGAGAGAAGAGATGAGCTACAAGACGCATTATTTGTTTTTCCGGTATGCATTTCATTAGACATATTTCCTCTAAATATTCTCGACAAAAGACGAGATGAGGAGGGAGTACATAATAAAAACAAAAGACTAGTTTTTTTAAAGCACACACAGCTTTCTGGATTTGTTGGCTCTCTCTCTCTCTCTTACTCCGTCATCTCTGTTATTCTTGTTCCATTCAAAGTGGATCAGGGCCAAAGCCAGGAAAGTCAAGCCAGTCCATTCATTT
>JAHZNG010000463.1:0-16356 GCA_027744375.1 Orchesellides sinensis
CTGTCAATGTTTGGTTAGGCTGAATAAGTAAACCAATTCAAACTATTAAGTTCTGCTCATCCATATAAAAGCCCCGGTGCACAGACATTATTTTAGTCAGTTACAAAATATTAGCTGTGTCAGTCGCACATAAAATTTTCTTTTAAACTCAAACCAAAGCAATATCCCAGGTAATCCTTTGGAAAAGTAGATTTTACTCTAAAATGTTCAAGTTGCCTATCAGTGTTTTGGTGTGTGTTTGCTTATGGACGAGAGCCCTTGTGAACTGTGTTACTTTACGGGAACCGAACCCAACTAATGTTAAAGTGGAATGCCCAAGTTTGCCAGCTTTGGATAATGTCTGTAACTCAGTATTAACATGCCTTAACCAATGTACGAAAAAAACAACCCGGGAAATAAATTACAAAGATGCCGACGCATGTACAGTACTTGCATCAGTGGGATTAACATGTGCCGTTTTGAAAGACTGTGTCGACACTCTCTGCCCGCCTCCTCCTTCAGAGGGTGTTTGTCGACGGAGGGATATCGGTTTCAGAAACGGATCTTCCGGAGCCTTTCTCAGTCCTAAAACGTTAACGGACGGAATGACAATGCTGGAAAAGTTATCCTACGAGAAAGGTTTTGAACAGGTTGACTCAACTTTCGAAAAACATGTGGAAGGAAATGACAAGGTGTGCTAATTTGTTTAAAAAACTTTATATTAAAAGGAATACTTGAAACGCCTAAATATACATGTCTTAATTTTTACAGGTTACTTTGTGCCGAAAAAATAAAGAGTATGAAAACCAGGTTGTGGATGCCATGCAACGTACCTTACAATATATTGAGAGTCACCGGAGCCAGATGGGCCTGAACACCATTAAGCATGCCATTATGTTTTTAAAATGTGAGTTTATTTATAAAAAACTACTTTGATCGTAATTCCAGCTGTAAAACAGTTTCTGGCAGTGAATGGGTTTGTGGTTTATTTTAAAGTGGTGGATGACAAGAGCGGAAAAAAATTCCAGAAACGGTTTCCCCTCTCTCAGTGGGTTTTTGAGGCTTGCGAGGCAACACCGAAAATAGGTTGGAAAATTTTTTATGTAGAAAATGTGTACATTGCATAAAATATAATTTTAAACATTTGTGTGTTTTAATTGATTGTTTAAAGAGAGAGTGACTCGTTGCAAGAAGCTGTTGAGGGAATGGACGTCCCTTGGAAGTTCCTGGATGCCAGCGGAAGTCATGGAGAGGGAGATGCTGGAGATCCAGCCCAAGTCTGTCGGAAGAGAAAGAGAAACACTGTGGGACGTCCTTCGTTTGGAATGTCACGACGCCCTTGTGAACCGGTGTGAGGTGCCCTATGTTTGTCAAGAACTTTCCTGGATGACACGCCCAAGTCCCAATACATGCTTGGTCATCAGGTATACTACAGAATCATGCTGGACATTGTGGACTGCCCTACAGTAAAGCACTTTGCTAATGAGACGGTCAACCACCACCTGTGCGCCAAGATGCTTTCTGAAGCGGAACTAATAAGCCAGCTGGAATTTCCAGAACCTTTTCGGAATATCTTTGGACAATATAGTAAGTAAAACTATAAAAATCAGGTTATTATTCATATTAAAAAACAACGCCTTTAAAAATAGCTTTGTTTATATTTGTAGTTGGATTTTGTGGCTACCTGCGCTACCCAAACTTTTTGCGGGAGGACTGGCTCCAGAAAATTTTATCTTGGCAGAGCAAGAGTGACTTTGGCTGCTTCACACAGGATAAAGACCAGGAATCGGTTTTCATTACTACAGATGTTCCAATAAAGCGAACTGCCACGCCAGCTGAGCTGAAGCAAGGAGTAGAACCAAATGAGTATTGCCTGAAACATTTGACCAAAACGTCTTTCCAAGCGTTGACAATGTTCTGGGACTACATGCAGGACAACTGTGCTTAGTGCCGTACAGAAATCGGAAGAAGATTCAAGGAATATGATTAAACCCTTTATTTTAATTTTTTTATTTTTCTTATTAAATATATCGGTTGGCTTCCTAACATTACATTTTGAATATAATTGTCTCACTTGTGATTATTAATGGCATTTGGTGAGTTTACGATTTTAGCTATCATTGGTATATTTAAGGCATACGGAGATTCTCGAATTTAGAATGTATCATGTACACATAAATGACTCTAATGGGGGGAAAATTATATATTGGAAGGGAGACAAGAGGGGCTTTGTAACTCTGAGAATATGGGAACAACATTAGTTGTGCTTTTATAATAGGGCAAGCAAACACCGTCTCTATCATAACATAATTTAAACAACAGCCACCCCATGAGAATCACCGTGAGTACCCCAATCTCTCCCAGACACACCCACCGCATCATATCTTGAACCGGTGAGCCATTTCCACACTCCCCAAACAAATTCTCCATCACTGTCAACTTTGCATGTTTAAACACAACCCATTGTGCCAATCTTTTGTATTCTTCCAGAATACCCGTCTCTGTAACAGTCTTGTATAGACCCATCGCCCTCCTCGAGAGATGTCCCCAAGTTTGCAAAAATACTGCGATTTTTGGTACAACCACATTAGGTAGGGGAAACCCGCCACAGTAGTAATGCTCCAAGTTATTCTTCCCTCCATCCTCCATGGCGTTCCCGTATACCAGTTTCCTGGGACTGTTGAGAAGTGGGAGGAATCTCGCCAGAGTTCTATCCGAAGACACAAAATACGCCCAATTGTTTTTCGCCAATAGACGCACCAACTCGGGCACCGACCAATACTCGTAGTACGCAGGATCAAAGTGAAGCACGTCTTTAATGGAACGACCGTTAAATATTGTGCCTACTTCCTCTTTGCTCTTTTCAGGAAGTAGGTTTATATACGTGGTGGCATATGAGGACACCGCACCCATAACTTGGATTTTGCCACCCTGCTCGAAAAACGTGTGGAGGGAAGAAAATAACCTGGCGGGATTCACGTTGTCACTGGTCATCTTGTCCTGGTATGAGATGGAGAGGAAAATAAAAGAGAGGAGGGTGCTTAAAAGGAGTTTCCTCTGGTGCGCAAGTTGTGTCTCTTGACCAAATAAAGTCCACATGACATCCACCCCTCTAGTAAAACTTTTGTAGATGAGAGTGTGAGCCATCAGTGTGACCCCAAGGCACAACCAAGTGCCGCCATCAAAACTGGTGAACATAGAATGCCACTTGAGGGTCATGGCAGCTTTGGCTGTTTTACAGATGATTATTTTGTGTTGGAATGTGTCCACATGGGCGACATGCTTTCTCAATAGAGCTACTTTATTACGCATTGCCATGAAGCCGGGGAGATTGAACGTGGAGAGCATTCTGAGATGCCGGTGGGAATAAGTGGAGTCGTCGTCTAATTTGAAGCTGCGGTGGAAATGGAAAGTGACGTTGAGTATTGGTTCCAGAAGCACAGTCACAATCTTCTCGGTGCCACAGTAAAGAATGCCGCTGAAGTCTTGTAACCCTTTTTGGAATAGAGTTTGTGTGGTCATTAGTTGACACCGCTCTGCAGTTGACCAGACTCGACCCTCACTGTAAGCTATAAATGCTTGGGCTGTACTTTGGTGTCCATGTCCGTTTGTTTTAGCGATTTCTTTAAGAATAAATGACATGCTTAGAATTTTGGAGGGTGGTGACCATTTCAAGTTTTGATGGGCAGAGCACAGATGACAAAACACATGATATAACATCGTGGCCACGCCAGACGATTCGGTCCTGCTGAAAAACACCAAATTGGCGGTAATCTCTGTGATTCTCAATCTGTCAGATTGGAACGAGCTGTAAGTCTGCTCGCTATGAAAACTTTGAGGAATTTCACTCCAACTCGGAGTCTCAATGAAAAATAGAGCATTTTCAGATTTGGCAAATCCTGACTGAGCAATTGCAGTCACTGTCTCGTTCAAAGATTCTAAATGCAAATGGAAGAGGGCACAGGTGCTGCGGAATCTTTGTGTGAATCCCAATTCCCCTTTTGTAAACGTCCATTGTTCCTCCTGTTCATCGTCATCCTCATCATGTTCCTCAAGAACTGGTTTGACGTGGAAATGAAATGAGGTGTATAGTATCCATGTGATTATTGCTTTTGGGGTTAGATGCTGCCAAAACGGATTTTTGTCTGGGATCAGTGACAGTGACTTAACCACGTTAACCAAACAATCTGGTGAATCTATAATGACTGGAAGTTGATTAATATACGGATGCTGAGTAGCACAAATTGTCGCGACTATGTAAAATATCATAGGAAACTTGTCTATAAGCGTCATTCTGTAACTAGTTTAATTCTAGCTGTCTTACTTATAAAGTCGCATTATAAAACAGGTTCAATTGCTGATATTTAGCCAGCCTGGCTATAATATTATATATTAGTTCTTCTCTCAAGCGACAAATTCCTACTTATATTTTTGCCTTGGTAAAGCAGACAGCGACGAAGTATCGATTGGGCATATTAAATAATATGCATATTTTATTACCTTACGTTTCACACTCTAACTTTGCAGTGGAAGAATTTCACTTTACAAATTAAATACTTGTAGTTTTTTGCATCCAACATTTAAGCTGCTGAATTAACCAAGCTGTATTTATGTAAATAAAATTTAGCCTTGCCTTGTCGAGGTATAACTATTTGATAAAAATCCTTGTTGGTTTTACAACAGTTTTTGATGGTTTACCATTCCAATAGTTGAAAAGAAGAAAATCGTGGAGGTAGCTCACCACAGCATGTGTGCATACTTAAGTAGTCTTTAGGTGGGCAAGTTACATTTGCAGTGCTGCAAGCAAGCTGGAGAAGAAGGTTTTCCAACCCACATGAAAAATTAGAACTAAGAGCTAACGGTGTTTGTTGTATAACATCTAATGTTGTTTAGAAAAAAAATTTGGTCAGTTTTGTGGTATGCCTTAAGTAGGATAGGATATTTTAAGCTTAATGGAATTACTGGACAGCCAAAGAGAAAGTGGAGAGTGGAGAGATGTTTAAGTCTGTATTACCTCGCGACGCGGGAAAAGTTTTAGTTTTAATTTAATTTAAAATTGGAAAGCAAATTTCAAAAAATTTTTACTGTGTTCTCTAGATAAGTATCTAATTCAAAGAACTTAGTAATCAAAATTTTAAAATACTACTCCAATTTGAGTACAAATTAATTTGAAATTCTCCCTATGTCGGTTCATATTATAACGGCCTTAATCAGACTGACTAATAGAGTAATGTCTCCTTTGCTCCCTAATTCTTTTGCCAAAGTCCCTCGTCTTACGTTAAACAAATTCTAATTAGGCCATTCCTCTCTTTTGTCCCCAGTCCCCATTCTCCATGGATACATATGCATTCACCCCAAAGTTTTTTAACGGTAAAGTTACTTTTTTACATTCAACACTTTGTATGATAGTTATCCGCCAGATAATAGGCATCCAATACATGTATTGGCGTCAGAGCCGTCATACGTCATAAAGCTAATTAGCGCCCGGTGAAAGGCGTGCTTATGCAAAAATACAACAAAGAGTGCCGTCCTTTACACAATGCATTTAGCATTAGCATGGTGGAAGGAAGGTGACAGAGTAGACACCAAGCAGGGCAAATGAATACAAATTGCAATGCAGCAAGCAAGTGGGAATATGACAAATGGCAAGGTGAAAAATGTAAACACATGTGAGCTGCTAGCCTCCCATACAAAATCTCTGACGGTTCTGAGTTCTGATTCATTTCATGATGCAATAATAGGAGATGTTTGAATATTATCGCTACATATGACGGTGACAATTAGTAAACTGATTGTCAGTAGGTTTAGAAGTGTTGTCCAGTCCAGCTGCAGCTGTGTTCCTGGGTTTCAGACTAGAGCAAATGTGAGCCGCATTCAACCGCGGGGATTTGTACGGAGGACGTTGTATTGGAAGGGACCTGAGGTGAGTAAAAAAATGAAATATTGTATTTAGTGTAATTACTAAATTATGTTAGTTTAATTTTGTTGTGTTTTATTGATTTCAGAGCATTCTGAAGGTGCCAGTATACAATAGGACAGTTGAGCGTTTGTATTCTTCGTTGACGGCGGCTCAAAAGAGGATTAAAGAATTGCCGAAGGGGACATTGAAGACGATGGCGATTGACAAGGAGTTAGTTGCACAAATCTTGACGCCAGAGGTGATCAAGTTGGCGTCGTTGTTTGAGAAAAATTCGTTTGAGTTGAGGCTAGCTGGAGGGCCAGTGAGGTATGGATGTTTATGGTGGATTTGGATAACTAAATGTTAAACCGACAATTTGTATAGTATGAGAGGGTGTTATATAAAGATGAATGTATTAGGTAAGTATACATACTTTATTGCGAATTGCAAAGTGCATGTTTTTTATTTTTGCAATGAAAAGTAGCTTTTTAATTAAAGAAGTGCTAATGTATACCATATAAAGTTTGAATGTTTTGGCTTTCTAGAACTCAATGGCACATTGTTTGATTACTTCAATGGAGCTGAAGATCTAAAAAACAGGAAAGTCCGATTTGTTGGTGACGCTGAACAGAGGATTCAGGAAGATTACTTGAGAATCCTAAGATACTTCAGGTTGTATAAGTTATATTTACGTTTCTTTTTTTCAATCGGTTAATTTTGTTGTTTAAACAGCTGGCTGATGGCAAGCATATAGATAACAATTTCCTTTTGATATACACTTACAGATTTTATGGACGTTTATCTGTAGAGCCAGATCATCATGAAGAGGAAACTTTAACTGCAATTAGGAAAAATGTAGAAGGTCTAAGTCGTATATCTGGCGAAAGGATATGGATGGAGCTGAAGAAAATTCTGGCTGGAAATTTTTCAAAAGAATTGGTGTTAAGAATGCTAGATTTAGGATTGGGGCCTTTTATCGGACTTCCAGACCAAGTAGATGTACAAGAGTTCACGCGAGTCTGTGACAAAGTACAGGAAATGAAGTTAACAGTACATCCTATAACTCGTCTTACAGCTTTGCTTCGTACTGAAAAGGACGTAAGAATTGGAAAATGAACAATAATTAAGCTTTTTGAAATTTGAAACAATATTCGTGTAGTGTATAGGTATTCGTGATCGTGTTCACAATTAAAATGGTTTTGGTTTTTGCAGGGTACTACTTTAAACTCAAGACTTAAATTGAGTGCATTTGAGAGGGATCTGTGTTTGTTCATTATACTTCACCGTAAAACTACAATTGTGGAAAATTCTATTAAGTAAATAGTAAATGCTTTACCTAGAAGTGTATAAGATTTCATATTTGCTGTTTGATATTTTCGAGATTAATAAAATTAATTGTTAATAAAAATGTACTTTATACTTTTGTAGGCCGTTTCAACGAATTCTGATATTTTCCAAAAGCAAACAATCGGACGTTCGTCTCTGGATTGAAGAGGTGATGAAATATGATGGAACTATTAATCTGCTACTGGAGTTTCAAACTTGGCAAGTACCAAAGTTTCCGGTGACTGGAAACATATTGATTGAGAAAAAAGTTCCAGGTATTTGCTCATTATGTTTTGATTTCATTTTGGTAAAATGTTTTTCACAATTTGTTTGTTATTGCTGATGTATGCTGATCTTTTAGCTGGACGTACTATGACGCGCGTGCTCAACGAGCTCAAAGATTTATGGATTGATTCAGACTTCACCGCTACAGTCGACCAACTTGTTGCACACTTGCCTCAAATATTGGAAGAAGTCTCACCTAAATCAAATAAATGATTTGTGATTACTAGTTAAATAAAGCCACAGATGTGTCGGGTTTCTTTACTCATATATGGTCCCAAATGGGACAGTCATATGCTAATGGTTTTACTGGGATATGTTACCTGGGTTAGGGACCATAATACCTGAAAACAAATCCATGTTAGCCTTTTTGTACTTACTGTACTGTAGTAATTTAAAATCAGTTCAGTATTTCCTTGTTTGATTTTTGTCATATGTTTATGAGCATTTGCAATATAGTTTTTGTAATTTCTGAACGATCTCATCCAGTCGTATTCAATTATGTAAACCAGATTTTCTTTTCTGTTTTATTTATATTTTGTAAACTCGCTTGACGGAACGCTTTTGTTGTATTTTGTAATTATTATACTTTTTGTATTATTTCACGTTAAGTTAATTTCCCAATCATGGAATCCTGGATTAGGTCAAAGCCAAAAGACAACACGGCATTATGGTCTCGATTTGCTACTAAAAGGCATCGTTTCAATCGATTAGATCCGAACCCTGACCCCGAAAGTGACACCTCTCCCCAACCAAGTAGGCCAACCAAAAAAGATAAAGAAGGATTAGGGAAACTGGTGATGACACCTGATGATTGGAAGAAATTTTGGGCGCAAAGGTTACGACAGTTTGTAGATGCTCCAAATCTAACTGACAAGTATGTACTGTCAATGAGGAATACAATCGTACTTAAAATAAAAATGCATTTAACCACTGTAAAAACTATAATTGATGTCAATTCTGGAAACTGGATAGGGACTTAACAGACATAGTTGAAAGAAATAGAAGGTTATACTTCCGTAGGAAGGAGGAGAAAGTGAAGCCTGCTGTTGATGAAGATCTGCCCCAAGCGTATTACTGGGATAAGTTTAAAGTTGCAGAATGGGCAGAGTCGACTGGACTTCCAATCATAATCAAAGTTTGTCTTCAGCAGATCATAAAATCGAGTCTCCCTGATCACTGATGTATGTACACTTAATTGTGCTTGTCAGAAATACATAATTTCTAAAATCTTTTCGCTTTCAGGAAATGTTTCTAAATTCTGATATATGCGGCAGGAAACTGGTTACTCTAGATGCTAGTACTCTGCTGAAACTAGGATTGTATGACTTGAACATGATACAGGTTACTTTACTATAAACAGATTAGGGGATCCATTAGCTTACATTTTGTGAATATTAGTCTAGTTTGGCAGTTGGTTTTAGTCTACCGTTTCTTTTAAGCATATAGAAGGTAACACAAGCAATCCGTGAAGTTCTGGGTCTTCCACCACCAAATGGATTACGTGCGATTTGTAGGACCGTTCCGCTTGAGATGTTTCTAAAAATGAAAGTTCGTACAGGACCTCATATTGACGGAATGACATTTAAAGATTTCTGCGAGATTGAAGGGATTGAGTATGAGCCTGCTCGAAAGCAAAAGACCGAAGGGTACCGACCAAGGCCGGACGAGTGTTACGTTGAAATCAAGCCGCGTAAACAAGAAAAGGTTAAATGGATTCCTGTCGAAATGCGTAAGCCCAAGCCAAAGGATGAAAAACGCAGCCTGCTCTTTTCAGAATCAGATAATGACTTTCATATTAGTGAAGTGTCGACGACTACATCGAATGACTCATTGTATGGAGTCCCTACTGTGGAACAGTTGACCAACGATGCGTTTTTAAGGAATTCATTTATGCCTCAAATACTCAACGAAATTGTAGAATCGGTGTTTAAGAAGATGTCAGAAAATAAAAGACTACAACGGGAAACTACGCAGAACAGCAAATTGGCAGAGCAAGTCCTGAAATCCCGATTGGAGGAAGCATACACTGATTTTTCAATTACGAACGCAGAAGACAAATTGAAATTTGTAACAATTATTGCAGAAGAGCTGGTCGAAGATATTTTAAGAGCGAGAGAAATTATTCAAGATATTGACAAATTTCAGGAGAGAATGCATGAGGAAATAGAGCAGGGTGACTTTACCCATTTACAAGAAGCTGTCTCTCATTACGTACAAACGTTAATGCCTTTGGTGGTCAATGCGGCTCTAAAGGAAATGGAAGAGAGTTCGCTCAGACTAAATCAAAATCATAAGTTGGACAGACAGAGGTCAGATTCCATTGAAACCGAAGAGGAGGATTATGACGATTTTGTTCTTTCTTACTAAAATACACGTATTGCCGAAGAACTAACAGCATGACTGCCCACAGGTTTCTTGATGACACTAATCACTAATGACCAAATTTTTTCTGTGAACTTGTATTTTAATGAAAACCATGAAATGAATACATTTTGTAAGACAGAGGAAATGAAGAAACAGATTTTTATTTTGTATTTTCTGTACTGACCTCAAATGATAAACAACTTTGTCCCGGAAATAAAACTTGTCTGATATTTAAATTAATACGAGATTTACGAATATAGCTTTCTAAAAATGGTGTCCATTCAGTTTTCTTAAATCTATCTACTACAAAATGGTCTTTCATTGCATTAGTAAACGAAACACAATTATGAACTAAAGTCTCACTCCCATTTGTATCAGTATTAAGACTTGTATCTATTTTCCGTCTCTTACACGATGAACTACATTCTTTAATAGTTTCACATATGTTGGCAACGTTGTTATCTGAAAAATTCCAGGGTTCATCACATGCAGGAAGAATTTTCGGAACACCATGATACGACAATCGACTCTCACTAGACATTACCGCTATATCGCCACTCTGAAGTAATACGGGTTGAGGTCTTTCATACTTCGTCTTCCCTCCAATTAAAAATATGGCTGTTTGTCCAAAGCTGTCACAAAAAGAAGGATAAAATATAATAAAAATAAGAACTACACAAAGCCTACATAAACTTTCATTAATGTCCTCTTTACCTAAGAGAAAACAAAGGAGCTCCTTGATTCACCTCCGAACGATCCACATGTCCTGACAAGGTAGAATCCATATGGTAATAATTGGCGATAGCAGCTTCAGCTTCAAAATCGGCAAATCCCAGCACTTGAGAAATATACCTCGTCATATCTGCCAAATCCTCAGGAAACTTACTTTTCCTCTGTTCACTATATATCTAGGGAAAATAACCAATTATCAATTATATTACTTATCTCACAATTAATCATGGAATACACACATACTCTTTAAATCATATCTTACTTTAGTATCCCAATCATGATGATAGCCAAACGTCACCCACCGCAACTTACTGTAAAAATCCTTACTGCACGTATCCAACTTAAAATCTTTCAGCACCTCCACACATTCTCCTTTCTTCAGCTTCTGAAGACGATTTAAGTTGTCCATGTTTGTAATGTACTCCTGATGATGAGGGAAATCCAGCAACGTTCTTGATATCCAGTACCTCTGCCCCGCTGCCGTAAATGGGTTCCGGACTACGATCAATCCTTCAATCAACAATAACAAAAATACATATAATGTCCAATACTCTTTTCACCTTATCATTAATTATATATTTATCTACTAATCATTACCTTCAGGAAAAGTAAGACGCACAACGTTCCACGTGTCTGGCGATGTAAGGCCCCACCATTTGTAACAATCACAGTTTGGATCATACCCAACTTCTTCCATCTGCAACGCACTCTCTCTTGGTGTATTCCCCTTCTCTTCTTTCACACTTAAACCGGCTGGATAAGATAGCAGTATAGCAGATAAGCATCCCTCACAGTAGGTGTCTTCTTCCGTCCCTCCATTACTCCTCTTGGAATCACTTTGACGTGGAGGGTGCTTTTGCATTTGCAATGCACGTTTACAAGCTTTTTTTGGTGACGCTTCGTGAAAGCTTTTGAAGTATTTAAAACTTTCCCGATACAAATCTTGTGACTCATCTGATGATACAGCTGACATGGCTTGACTTTTGGGTATATTTTTCTTCACCAAAACTATTACACTGCTTAGTTTCTTTTAAAAACTAGTTAAATATTTTATGATAATTCGACGGACATGTGTTCGCACGTTCAATACAAATATGAAAGTGTTCAGATTCAGATGGTAAATTGTAAACATAGCGTAGCTCGTCAAGATTCCAAACCCGGAAAAAACAGCTGAAAGCTGGGGCACTGTGAGACAAATTAGGTTATGTATGAAGTAATTTGTATATCGCGCAAATTCTTATGCGAAAAACAAACACAAGGCTTATCATGATTCATTTTGGTATTTAAGTTAGTTTTTTATATTTTTAATCAATCGAATTATTTTTTTAATTGGTAATACGAAGACACAATGAAATAAAAAAAGTTTTACTGATTATATGTTTAAAGAGCTTTATTTGGAAAGAAAATAACTTCTATTCTAACAAAACATAAAAACATTATAAATACAAATTCCACAAAATGGCTTTTCTTAAGCCTTAATGCCCATACCCAAATCCAACACCTAAAAAATAAACTGTTTAAATATAATGCAGAGAAATTAATTGCGCTCTAGTGTATTTTGTGTTTAGAGGCAACTGAAAAGTAGCAGCTTTTATTTGTAATGAAAAGGTTAGAACTGGACTGAACTATCGAAGGAAATATCTGCAAACAATGACTAGAATCATGATAAGCCAGTGACCAGCAGTCCAGGATGAAATGGACACGAATCCTTGCCAAACTTTAGGTACGACTATGTCCCAACCTCCAATGCTAATAAACCGTGCCGATTGAGACGCTAATGATAATGGAAGAAAGTAAGAGATCCAGTCCAATGGGAAAATTAAGGATTGTACAGGCCACAGGATTCCTGGATAAAATTGATAAAAATGCTTTGTAAATATTAAAAGTGATTGTATGACAAGTTGAAATATGAGTAAGAGGTTTTACCTGAGAACAACAAGTTTGGAATGAGGTAAATCAATCCAAAACTGAAAATGACTGCTTGATTCCGAGAGAAAGTGGCTGCCATAAAACCTGGAATAAGGAAATTAGAAATTCGTAGCATATTTGCATTAATGTATGAGTATAAATATAATAGAAGAGAAATATAAATAGAAAAGTAGAATGCTAAAAATGAATGTAATCTTTATGTAAAATTACTTAGAGTTAGTCCAGCAACTCCTGTAATTCCGAATAAGAGGATTAACCATGGCCAAAATCCATTTATGGGAATTATTTGAAATGCGAAAATTGGGATAACAAGAACTAGTGCAACATGAGCTAGCATGAGGAGTATTTCAATGAAAAAATGGAATATTAAGACTTCAAATGTGTTGACTCCAGCGAAGAAGGATCTTGTCAAGATTCCGGAACGATACTCTCTATGATATTGTAATCCACTTGTCATACTTGTCATCAAAAATATTATCCTAAAAATAAAAATTTTTTTTTTTAGTTCCATTGCATAGGTAATATACTTTACATAAGCTACTTTTTTTTAATTCAAATCTTACACCAAGGATATAGCTGGAAGAACAAATTTGGAGTGATAGGCACTCTGGTCAAAGCTTCCGCTTTTGGAAGATTCCTCCTATATTAAAAATCATAAGGAACCTGTTCATATGAAAGGTTCTATAAATTGAACCAAATGCAATTATAAATGTGCTAACCATTTTCATTAATGTTGAATTGGAGTCATACAAGTTACTTCTTTCCAGTCCATCACAGTCAGTTGCGATGCTTTCTTCAAACGCTTTGTATTTTTCGAGTAGCTCCGTCCTTAGAAGCTTTGTGATTAAAGTATCTATTTAAAAAGACAATGAAACATGTCATTACCGTTCCATATCATTCATTAACTACATTGTTTTTCAACCTTTAATTTTTCTTACTGGAAGGATCCAGATGAACAATCAAGCTGCTTGAGTTATCATAGGGTTCAATAGTGGTCAAATCATCGTCCTCATTGAAATTGTTGACAACCTTGTTGAATACGCCAGTCGAGAACATTGGAGTAAATTCTAGGTATCCTTCGATGGAACCTCGGTTAAGCGCTTCTTCAGCATTATCCGTGCCGTTTAACAATGTCTGGACAAAAAGAATAGCGCCTTTGGTAAATCCAAATTTTAGAAACATTTTGTATCTTTACATATAAAATACAATATCCATACAAGAAAGGAAGTTCAGGCCATACCCATGAAATCAAATCCTTATCTATCATCCTCAAAAATCTACAACTCATTTTCTCAGGTTTGCATCCAAATGTCATGTCATCTTCCTCCAAACAATCAGAAATGATATCTGCGGATCCTGAGTCATTATCCACCAGGCCAATCCTAATTCCATTAGGATCAGGCCCAATCGCCACACAGAAAAGAGAGATGAGGAATGCTGTGATAGCAAATCGTATCAAAATGTTTCTGCAAGCACAAAAGACGTAACCAATGTAGACTACATGCTTCTACAGACTATCTGATTTAATCCCCCAGATTCCAATGGGGTGTTAAAGAGTGTTTGAGCATGTGTGTGTGAATATGTGTAAATTATTTACATACACAAAATTCCTTTGAGTCTGAATAAGTTGTTTGATGGCTAAAGCTCTGAGCCTACAGGATAATCTGGATGGATTTGGATATGCTGGTAGATTTTCGATCTCCCGTTTTTTCAAAGGCTTGGCTTTCTTTGTAGCTAAATTATCATCCTCATGAGAGACCTGATCCATCCACTCACTGTAAGAAATGCTCTTGACATCCGTTTCAGTCACTGGAGGGAGCCCATTCGGCATTCCATAGGCGCTCCAGTCCTCCACCAAAACCACTTCTTCAATCCCATTCTTCCCTTTCCCCTTGTTTTTCTCATTCTGTTCTGCATTCACTCGTTCCGTTTCCTTATAGCAAATTCTTGCAATCACGTCCTCTAGAAGGGCTGAGTTATGACGCTGGAGAAGAGCAATAGGAGAATCTTCAACGATTAGGCGACCGCCACGAAGAACTCCAACCTGTTCATCAAAAACCATAAGTTTATAGCCTAAAGCAAATTATAAGATAGCTAGCTAAAATTTTTGTTTAAATATAATAGCCTATCAGTTTTAAAATTTACTCGGTGCGCTTGGCGTGCTTCTTCAATATACTGAGTAGAAAGTATGACGGAGGTGCGTCCGTCGGACACAAGCTTTGTCAAATGTGTCCAGAGCCTAGAAAATTTAAAGTATTTCCATCTCTGTATATATTCTTTAAGCAACTGGTTAATTAATGTAGTAAATTAATTTGTTAATAAATACCCTCGTTTAAACAAGGGATCCAAGTTTCTTGTTGGTTCATCAAGGACAATCAGTTCGGGCTCGTGTACCAAGGCGCAAGCAATTGAAGCTCGCTTCCGTTCGCTTCGACTAATTTAAAATAAAATCGAAATTTATATATTATAAACACTAATGTTTCCCTAAATTTTCATCGTTTCATTTTTATCAGCAACAAAAGAGTAATATGTATGTACATGTGATTTTGTACCTTAGATTAGACAGTCGTTCGTTACAGTTTTGAAGGCTAAGTATTTTTGATAAAATTTCCAGTCTTTCTTTCACCTTTTCTAAGCTCATTCCATATAGACGCCCAAAGTATTGTAGGACTTCCGTAATTGTAAATTCTTTGTGCAAAGCAAGCTCCTTAAAAAAATTAAATAAATAATATGAAGTATATAGAATACAGGTTTGCATTCCTACTTTGTTCAAAGTACTAATAATCTATTATTTAAAGTACTTGGGGAAGAAATCCTATTCTTCGACCTGGAATGCCAGATGCTGACGATCCAGGATTTGTTCCAAATATAAGGACTTCTCCCTTTGTAAAGGTTTTCAGACCACTAATGCATTCAAGAATTGTTGATTTTCCACTGCATCCCGATCCAATCAATGTGTATCTAGACATTCAGTTAATTAATTTGTAAAACATGAATTTTTAACCTAGCAAATCTTTTAAAATACAGATTTAATTTGGTTGGAATGAGCTTTCTTACATAGTTCCCTCTTTTGAAAACATATTGAGATTATGAAGAACAAGCTGGGATCCATATTTCTTTGACGCTCCACGTACTACCAGAGCCGGTCGTCGCACGCTGAATGCCACAGTGTCCACTGCCTTATTTGGCTTCACAATCGGATTTCTAATTTGGTCATTCATATGCAAGCATTACAAACAGATTCTTAATTTGTACTTAACTTTGATTATATTTAAAACTTGTAGTAACACTTTACCCCGCGTGCCTTCGCCGATCTATCATTTTATGATGCATTTTTAACTAGGTATTAAAAAACTGAAATTCACCAACACATTTGATCTTTAAGCAAATACACAACTTAGCTTAGTAAGAAGAACCCAAAAATATTGTCCAAGACTTTTTTCACTTCTTCACATCACTGCAGCAAACAAATCTCGTACGAGAATAGCCCTTTGCTGGAAATCACTCCAGGGTATCACAATTCATTAAACCATTCATTAAGCACTAGGCGTTTTTGCATTTAATACCTCTGGGTTAAAATCGAAGATTCAACTATCCAACCATGAATAAAAGCATCCTCACTCTTGACCGCATGCAACTACAACTAATGAAAATCTTGTTCATTGTGTTACAAGAAATGAAACCCAATTTCATCTTTTACACCTTTTTGCATCATCTTAAGTCATCAACACATATCACATCATCGCTATTTAGCTTGGTCAGTTGGTCAACAAATATGCTGCAGAACAGGGTGCAGGCGACAATATATAAGAACAAGGATCAAGTTGAAAAATGTGCAAGGG
>JAHZNG010000464.1:0-15300 GCA_027744375.1 Orchesellides sinensis
ATGACATTATACCTAAAAGAACCTGTGCATTCTTTTTTATGTATACATGGCAGTTAATGTAATGTCTACACACTACATACAAATGTATATCGGGAGGATACTAGTCCTTATAATATCCTTTACCCACAAACATTTCTCGCATCCTTTTACTTTGTTCAATACCCTCGTAACAAAATCTACAGAACAGCTGAATATCAGAATTCTGTATGGGTATCTTCAGTACTGAGAAACCAACTAACCTTTCATACACATTCCGATACTGAAGTTCCATCTGTTCTGTACTTTTTTCAATGGGATACTTAACAAAAGCTTACATGCAGGCATATGTATTATGCATGACTTTTGCATGCTATTTGAAATGTGTGCTTGTGTAACAATTGCTATTATGGACACAAATCTCCGTTCGGACTTTGCGGTGTAAATTAGATGGGAACGAATGTGATGAATCTCTCAGTGAGAACTTCTATACATGCTGTAAGCTATCCAACTTGCCCGTGGGTGATTTGTGATTATGTCCATCATCATCGCCCTCTCCTCTCAAAGTAATCATCTAAAATGATAAAAAAGACACAACCTTTTTTGCATGCTTTTTTCCATTCTGTGAACTTACTGTACATTTCTCTACACATGTATATAACAGATGGATGGACACACACACACGGTCGGATGGGAATTTTACAAGTACTTTTCTTACACGCATTTGATACTTTTTACAGAACATTATATACATAAAAGGTTTAGCTTTGCTCTGTCTATGTAAAGTTATTCGTATGTAGGTAGTACATAATACAGCCGCATACTCATCATTATCATTTTATCATGATATCATCTTCACAGCAAAAATCTCAAAAATACACTTGTCGTCTAATGTACATGGGTATAAAAAGTTTATCTTAAAAAACATTACCGTAGTAGTGGTGTATTTTTGTTCTTTGATTTGCATGATACACATATTAGTAAAGGCTGACCTCACCGTGCAAAATAATAAAAAAGCGAGAGTTTTGAAAAAAAGTATTTTGTTTCTGCTTCATTTAAGATGATGTGATTATACCTACTACGACAGCTTGTATTTGTATGTAATGGATAAAAATACATAATAGGACTAGATAGAACCCCAAGACTCATCATCGCTATCGCACTTACATTACCATTGCACCATTGAGTTACATAATTGTCTAAGTGAGATTTGTTATTATTACTATTGTTATGTTTTTAAGGGTTTTATGGTATATAGAGAGGAGATTGAGATATAGGTACACATATTAGTAAAGGCTGACCTCACCGTGCAAAATAATAAAAAAGCGAGAGTTTTGAAAAAAATGTATTTTGTTTCTGCTTCATTTAAGATGATGTGATTATACCTACTACGACAGCCTATATTTGTATGTAATGGATAAAAATACATAATAGGACTAGATAGAACCCAAAGACTCATCATCGCTATCGCACTTACATTACCATTACACCATTGAGTTACATAATTGTCTAAGTGAGATTTGTTATTATTACTATTGTTATGTTTTTAAGGGTTTTATGGTATATAGAGAGGAGATTGAGATATAGGTTGTGTTTTTGAATATTATAAAGTGCGTGTGGGTACAGATTATGTGCCTGTGTACTCAATTAAAATCCTCCCTTTTACTTTTTTCGCATGTTGAATACTTTATATTTGTTTATTTGTGGTGTGTTAAAACCTAATCTACTTAGTTTTGAAGTTCTCGGAGATTTTGATTGTTTAAACTAGGGTGGAATAAATGCTTGCCAATGCAAATATATTAACTAGTAAGTTTGTCAATTGACATATTGTGTCTTCAGGTTTTTACTGCGATTGGGCCTTGTCAAATATTGAGTAGCTGTAAGAGCTAATGTTACATATACGTTAATGACCTGGTGTATAGTAGGTTACGTGGAACGTGGCTCTTTGACAATATAAATGAGCTAAAACGGAATAAAAATCTGGAGAGTTAAAAAATCATTCCTACTTGCAATAAAAGCAAGGTAAGAGATAAGCCTGATAGATTTTATTATATAGCTGAGTAGAATACCTAGATATAACATAATTAATACCCATTTTTAGTCAATCAAAATAATTTTTCGGATTGGGTCAAAATGTATTGTAATTTGCCTGGTATAATTTAATTACTGTATAGCCAATTCATGTTATCATAATCTTATTTCTCTATTTCCAGATTATATATACCTGAAAGGGACTTGGAAGTAAAAGAGTTTTTCAAGGTACGCCATAACCTTATAATTTTATAATATCAATATTATAAGTATGTTATTCATGAATCAGTAAATTAATGGTAGTATTTGATTTTGTTCTGAAACAGAATACTGCTGGCATATCATTGTAGGTCTGGATTCAGTCAGTCTGGAGAAAACTCTGCATTGTGCTGCCGCAAACTGACCTGTAAACTATTAATATCGTCCATTAAGTAATAACTATTACATTGGAAGCAGTTTTTACTACTACCCCTGTTTTTCTGTGATAAGTGTAAACCATTTTAAACGAGTTGGTGAAAGAGGGATTAGAAACTTAATGCTGGACGATACAAGATTGGAAAAATATTGAAACTATGTGGTAAGTACCAACATGCGACAATTTGAACATGAATAGCGTAACAAATTTACAATTAAATATGAGACCTTTATTCTTCTATATATAGGGTAGACAATTGCGTTGCAAATTGAAAATATTAACTTACCAATACTTATGGTACGTACGTAGGTTGGTTAGCTTCAAGACGGTTATGATCGGTGCTTTAGAAATGACATTTTAAAAGAAGCTAAATGTTTAAGCTCATGTCATGGTCAGAATTGAAAGGAAAGTACAAACCAAGTTTAAAACTAGATTTTAAATACAATATATTTGTAAGAATATTTGTACGAGGGGACATTTAAGAACAAGTACATTTGCGGACAGTTAGTCTAAATTCGTAACTGTGTTAAAACGTTGTTTCAAAATTGATCAAATCCAAGATCATATAAAAATCAAGCTTCAAGCACGGGAAAGATTAACATTCAACTCTTCTTCCATTGTTTACTTTCCTCAACATGTTTCATACATTTTTCAATGTTTTGCCGTAAAAAATATAAAAACGAGTTGACAATGGTTTCATAGTTTAATTTAAACAGGACGGAAGAAGGCCTGGGACGGAAGTTCATATCCGCTATAATAACTCTCCCTAAAATGCAAAGCTCGGTTTAATTTCCGATTTAACCAAATCGGTTACCTTTATTCATACACAATCCATTTAGCTCCTGTCACGCATTCTACTTCTTAGGATAAACACCAAAATTACTGTAATTTAATTTACTTGCTCGGTTTATGACAGTTTATGCTGATATACAAATGCGACATATTGAACCCAAATCCCTAATGACTTGATTTTTTTGTATTCCTGTGTTTTGTTTTAAGCTTGTACAACAACGAATTTAAAAAATAATGTCTTAAAACGTAATTAACCTTTTTTGTTACAATCGATTTGAGCAAGCATTATTATATTAGTTTCGCCCAGTAGATGAACCGTAAAAGGTTATCTTTGCCTGATAACAGATAACATTTAAGATTTTTCCACTTTAGTCTTTTCTTTATCAGTTAATTACAATAGCCATTATGCATCCTCTTGCATGCACACATGTAGTTTTTACGATTTTAGATTACGATTTGGTTTTTATAAATATTTAACCTAGTTTTACAAGTTAAATATGGAATACATACAAATTCTTCCGGTAAAATACTCGAATGTACTTCCTATTAAAACTAATTTCAGTGCATCATTTTTATGGGTGTAGGATATAAAGGAAGAAACTGTTTACATAGGTTATGAATACGTAACTAGTGTATTTACTGCCTGTCACAAAAATACTACTTGAATCTTCAACTCTGAAAAACAAAACCCAGACATGACTACGAACACCATAAACCAAATCACATTTCAGTGATTACAATTCATACACATATGCCAACATTTTCTAGCAAACAAGCCTCTTGATTACATTTTATCTGGAAGCTGAGTATTGGATTATCCATTATCATTCTCTCTCTCTTCATTTAACAGGATTAGCACTTGGCACAATGTTTCTTTTCGAGTTAAAGTATGGGATTCCTCTGGACAAACACAGCATAACATAACCTTGCTCATCTTCCTGCCTTATATCCTACCCTAGGATACTATCCATGAATCATTTGTCATAAAATTACATTGTCATTTCCAGCCTGCAGTTGCATTTTTTGTATTCCTTCATTAAGTAAAGCCCCACCTGCCTTATGTATATATTTACTAACAGGATAGACTCCTTCTTAATGCTTACAATAATACAATACCCAACGTTATCTTTTATTCCCATTCTTTTGCATGACATCATACAATGTAATCAGCGATTAGTGAAATGCAGATTGCTCACATAGCATTTTCATAGGTTTGTAAGTTTGTTTTATACATACAACTACAATACGTGCGATAATATGTCATCCATTTACATTCATTTCTACATTAAGTAGCTTAATACATGTGGATGGTTGCATATTTTATAATTCCGTCATATCATCAGTTATACTTTCAGTCTTTATGCATTTCATACTTACTTTAAACCTGTATCCAGTGCATCGGCAGTTTTACAAAAGGATTGTTATACACACAGTAAAAAACAACTATTTTTAAGTGGTTTAACCAGACATTGTTAATATTATTATTATTTTTATTGCAAATCTGATCTGACTAACTATACATATAACTACGCTAGGCTT
Organism: Orchesellides sinensis; assembly: GCA_027744375.1. Classification (NCBI taxonomy): domain Eukaryota; kingdom Metazoa; phylum Arthropoda; class Collembola; order Entomobryomorpha; family Orchesellidae; genus Orchesellides; species Orchesellides sinensis. The sequence continues at coordinate 4,754 of JAHZNG010000464.1, forward strand.
TAGTATATATCCATATCGTCATCATGTTCTATGTAGTTCATAATGCATATTACATACTATTTTGTTCAGAATTCAGAAGAGCTCCACAATAATAACTGCATAAATATAATTGTGTTACTTTTCCTGGTGGATGTATAAATGGTGGTGGTCGTGGACCTGTCCAACACAGTTTTGGTTTAGTCTGGTGGCCGATGCGATGCAATGATAACTTTTAAGGACATTAGGACATACAATCTTTAACATGAGGAAAGAGGTTTTATATTAAAAGTTATATACAAAATGTCAACCCAAGCTTTCTACTTGGTTTAACTTGGGCAATTATCGTAATTGGATATATTATACAGTTTACACGGTATTCAGTTTGGGTGTTTTGAAGATAGCTAGTCTTGTTTTGATTGATCCTTTGCCCATAAAATCATTCAGCTGCCTTAAACTTGTCTGTCGTCTTTTTCAACTTATGCTCATGTAAACAAACTACAGAAATCTCTTATGTAGTTTTGTCACAGTGTTAAGTGTGCATTTGGCATTTAAATAGTAACCTACAAAAGCACTTCATTCAACGTCACCCTTCAAGCTTGTTGATTGATTGATTGGTGCACAGTATCAGTTTAGGATGTGAATGGGAGTAGATGACTTGAGGAGACGAAGACGATCATGTGTATTTTTAATATTTACATTTACACTGTACAATTTTATCGTATTTTTGAAGAATTCTATTTTACGTCAGTTTTTAAATCAAACAAGGTTATTTTGACGTGTGTCACTGTATAAATGTTGTCGTCAGTGAAGAAAGCTCTTTAAACGTTTCAGCAGTCACCCAGCTGTTCAGTGGCAAATGAACAGCTGAGATGAGCAAGAGCAGATTACATTTCAAGATAGTTTTTTATGTATAAAAGTAAGTGTTTATTTAAGACTTAAGACGATAAAAAATTTGTGTGGTACTTTTTTACTGGTTATGGTTGTGTGTGGTAAGCTATACGAAGTAATATTAAAATATCAGATTTCATTAAATTTTAGGCATGTAGGTTGTTTCAGGGCAGAAGAGTAGATGACGAGAGGTGATGATTCATTCAATATATATCGCATCGTCATCAGCAGCTCTTCTTGTAGACTTTTACTTTACTGAATGATAGGACGTGTAGTTAATAGTTAAAGATGTTGACTGTGTAGAAAATGTACAGCTGCAGAAGACGTTTTAAGGTAGATTCCGTCATGTGTTATATTTTTACAAGTGAGCAAGAATGAAATGTTTGGATTAGAAGAGTGTTGAGAGTGTGAGTGTTGCGTTGTGGTAGACGGCATACATCAGTGTTTAGTAGATAGGTTGAAAATGCTTTTAAGGTACTTTGTTTAAAGAACAAGAAGCTATGCCTTAAGTTGTGTTTTGTAAGATGGAAATAAGGTTAATCAGATTAATAAGAAAAGTAAAAATTGGTTTAGAGGAAGGGATTGTGACTGGAGCACGTTCCGTCCGGAAGTATATTTATATAACATTTAATACATAATGTATTCTAAATATAATTTAACCTGTTGTGTTTGTCTTGTCTTAATTTCAGAAGGGGTAACGCAGCTAAGGAATTGATTGAGAAGATTCACAAGTTGGAAGAAGATGGAATGATGCCACGGTCATACGAATCAGCTCAGGAGGAATCTTACAACGAGAAGATAATACTATCAGTACACAAGAGATAAATGCCAAATGTAGATGCAGCATATACTGTTGTAACACCATTCTTCTTCATAACGCCAGATGACGACGAAGGATCAGCAGCAGAGTTGGATGTCCAGTTGTAAATATAATTATAATATACAAGCCGCAAAAGCCTGCACCAACAACCGAAGCTCGTCGCCAATTTTTATTAATCAGTAGTCGTTGTTGCATTTTTGTGTGCCATGACTGTAGCAGTGTACCCCATTGAAAACGGAGATAATCCCAGAAGAACTACTGTATTACATAATATATTATAATGTGTGTATTAGTTATAAAATGCCAGTGCCAGTGACCATGTAGCGAGAGATTATGAATATGAGACCAGAAGAAGAACATAATTTTCAATTGGATTTTATTTCAGAGCAGAGTAATATTAGAGGAGTAGATGCGAATAGTTTTGTTTGGTTGTGCTGATTTTGTTGATCTACTAAACTGAGGTTCTTCTCCTCGATTTCTGTGTTATACAATATATCTGATTATTAGATTTTTTTTGTTTAGGTCAATTCAGTAAAAATATTGCAATTGTGCGGTGTTGATGATGTGATATGTCCCTCAGCAGGCTGTGAGATGTAAAGGTCTCATTTGCACAAATGACGTATCATAAATTTAAAAGAATTGTGTTTTATACCCTTCTCTCATCATCATTTATATTGTTCATTACGTTTACTTGTTTTACTAACGCCAACTGTCTGCAAGGAAAAGGATAGAAGATGAAGAGGATCAAACAGTTTGCAGATAAAGCTTTTGTGAGGTAAGAAATTCTTTTAAAATCATGGTTGTTCTATAAATATTTTTAGCACAAGTCACAAGCCGGCATTGCATTGCGGAAACTGATACCAAAAACACGTCGCTGTAACTGTTTCAATCAAAATTCAATGTCATGCAAAATGTTATAAAAACGACTTAATTTTACTCAATGCAATCGGTTACAGCGATTGTTATTATATTACTTTTTATGCTTGCCATGTGATGATGCCTTCTGTCGCATCGGCTTCATGCTAATGAAAAGCCTTTTGTGAGGTGGTTCCTATTTTGTGACCACGCATGGTTGATCTTAAAGCTCTTTTATGTATGAATGTATATAATTTACTTTGGCATTTGTGTGAATACTCAGGCCTGACCGAACGGAAGTGCTCTCAGAGGGTTTGCAGGAGGCTGAGAAGAGAATAGACCAAATTAAGATAACCTGCGAGTCAACGGCGAAGAAGGTGCAAGCCTGTCTACAGGGACAGGGGAAGGATGGAGTCTCCATTGATAAACGAATTGTGAGTAAACCATTTCTAGTATTTTTTATACCAATCTCTTGTATGTTAAAGTGTTCATAAAACAAAATAATAGTTTGCTTCACTTTTTCTAGTAAATTACATTATTTTCTCTTCCTTTCCTGTGTTCTAAAGTTGTCTGCTTTTTTACAGAGAATTGTCTTCTTTCTGTCGTTTATACATATACCTACTTTGTGCCTGGTGCCTCTCCTCTGTTTCAGCCTCAGCCCAATTCATTTCCTGCCTACCACCTGTCATGCTCTTTAAAAAGTCCTGTTTGGTTTACTATTACAATGTAACATGTATTTTTTGCCCCTTTGTTACTAAACTAAATTGCTTTTTTATTGGAGACATTAACCTGTGTCTTTATAATGCATTTTTTACCGAATTTAATTTTGTTGATGTATATGCAAAATTGCATGGGTGAAATGCATGCTGAATGCTGTCCTCCTGTAGCTTGGCCTGCCCTTTTACCCTCTACTTCTGTCTAAACCTTTTTCCAATAATTTGTTTGGCTGTATTAGGTTTGCTCGAAGCCCCTTTCAATTTCATATTACAGGATATTAGTCCAATGAGTAGTCCAAAAACTATGATTTTTATGCTAAATGGATGTGTTTGTTATTTCTTACAGAGAAAAGTTCCCGAGTTTGTGCTCGGGTCGACTATGGTCACCAGTGGGAAGCAACTTGGAGATAATTCAGTATTCGGGTAAACAGCATTTACACTTCTTTTTATCTAATAAAAAACATTTGCACTTGCATGATGGGAGTAGTTCAGTTCTAGAAGCGTAAAATACAGTTTTGACCATAGTATCATAAAAAGAAGTATGCAGTATCATTTTTAAACCGTTGAGATCAAGACTTTGAGGCTGTTAACTATCAAGGCGTAAAAGATAATTTTAAGTATAAGAGCTAAGAGTTTTTATTTTTATGTTAATGTAGTAAACCCGATACACTATGTATTAGGTCGGTCAGATTAGGCACGTACTATTTTAATAAAAAATAGTTTTGGAAGAGGAGCGAAAAAATTATCTGTTTACTAAATTAATGCTTAGCAGTATGGTATGTCCCGTGACAGACATGTGCGTGGCTATTACAGACTTTCTGTTTTTTGCTTGGATAAAATAGTTTACTATAATACTTATCAACATTCATAAAACCTAGTGTAAAGTCACCATAAATTATGCTGATGAAAGATGTAAATGCTGTGAAACGGCTGGTCACATTGAAGTTTGAAGTGAGCATTCAGTCCAGTTTATTTAATAGATTAGCATGCTTTTTTAGTTGCAGTATTTTCATCATGAGATGAGAGAGTATTAATTATATATGACTTGAAAGCATTTTCATGGTGGTGGCTTATGTAAATTGAACTTGAGATGTGTTAATGAAATGATATATGCTAACAAGTGTTGTTTTTAATGGTTTTAAATGACAACAGGGAAGTCTTGAGTGAGGGTGGACAGATCGAGATGAAACTTGGTCAAGCTGTGGTCGAGTTTGAGATCAAGATAGAAGAATGCGTTCTAAAACCTCTGCAAGTTATATTGGATCATGACCTTCCAAATATTTATAAGCTTAAGAGAACACTGAGCAAACTGACTGAAAATATGGATGCAGCAAAAGCCAAATTACAACAGGTTAGCAGGCATTCAATGTCCGGAGGAGCTGCTGGAAAAATAGACAATATTAAAGATGAGTGGGAAGATTCTCAACAGAAAGTAGAGCAGTGTCGGGTAATAAAGATGCAAATGATTTACATGTTAACATTTGTTATAATTATTAAGTAATAAGGTTGCATGCATAATGATTAATGATTATGTACTCATTTTCAGGATAACTTAGCTGCCGAAATGTATGCCTTATTAGCCGGAGAGTCGGAAATATCTCGACTTATTGTCAATTTCCTGAATTTTCAAAAAGAATATCATAAATCCATTTATGATATTCTGGAAGAGCTAGTCCCAAACGTTGATGCTGCCATATCATTATCCGTTCATAAACCAGTTTACGGAGTAGATTTAGCTGACCACTTATCAACAACCAAGCGAAAAATAGCATATCCTATCGAGCTATGTGTTTGCGGACTACTTGAAATTGGACTGGAGGAAGAAGGCCTGTTCAGAATTGCTGGTAGTTCATCAAAAGTTAAAAAGTTAAAGTCCGCGTTTGATGCCGGGATTCTAAATTTAGAAGGACTGCTAAGGGAGTTTGGAGATCCTCACGTCATGGCAAATGCTCTGAAATGTTATTTGCGTGAATTACCTGTTCCTGTTCTAACTGCTGATCTTTATGATGAATGGATGAATGCCATTAGAATCACTGAAGGACAAGAAAAACTGAAAGCTTTATGGAGTGTTGTGCAGAAATTACCAAAGTATAACCTGGATAATCTAGCGTATTTGGTCAAGTTTCTGAAAAAGCTGTGTGAGCAGCAAGCAGTGAATAAAATGAGTCCTGCAAACATTGCAATAGTTATCGGACCTAACTTGCTATGGTCAACAGCAAAGGCAGAAGATTTGACTGGGGACAATAATCCAATGGGTATGAATATGACTATGACTCATCATTACAGTTCTGTGCTGGATCAGCTTGTATCCTTCTGTGATTATTTCTTCCCTGACGTGCAGAGATTGACTTCTTTGTTACCTGTGTAAAGCCAATTGAACAGGAAGAAACTAATACTGGAAATAGAGCTTCTGCGAATTTGTCCAATGGCGTTACTGGTGCTATTATGGAAGAATCGTCTGAATTAGACTCAACTGACATGAAACGTTCTCAGTCATGTAGTAGTGTAGATGAACATAGTCCACCTCACGGTAGTCCGAAGCCAGTTTTAAGAAGGAAGAATAAGCCAGCCCCAGTTCCACCTACTCACTCATCTAAAACCAGCCCCACCCCACAGCGAAATAATTCATCGGAGACGGAATACGGCGCACAATTAACCAAGACTAATAGCTTTAAACATAGAAATAGTCAACAGGAGCCAATGAAATCTGTCATGTCACCAGGTTTGGAGAAGGAGAAACGTGATGGCATTTGGATACCACCAAGTCCTAGTCAGTTGGCCAACAGGAAGCTGAATCTAGGTTCAGATTCATCATCATCAGGCACAGTAACAACAAGGCCACCTTCAATGGCTCCACCACCTAAGCCACCTCAGCCACAGTTTGATGCATCACGTGCTAGATTTTCGAACATGCCTGTTCAGCCTAATGAGCCTCCTCCAAAACCTTCTCTTTTGAAGTATAAAACATCTTTTAAAGGATCTGCAAGCGTAGATAGCCCATCATCAACCACTGAGACCCCTCCAAGCCCTGTACGTCACAACACTACAGATAACATCGATAGTTCAAGCAACACTAGTAATGCATTCAACAACACTAATCAATTCTGCAGTCTTCCAAGACATTTTCATACAGAAAACTCCTTTAAAAATCAGAGAGCGCCCAGACCGCCAAGTATGTTTAACGTTCCACCTCCACACCCCCCAAATGCACCAATAAGCTTGCCGCCAACTACCATAGTTGCTGGTTCTAGTTCTGGCGAAGCAGAAGCGGATGATCGAAGAGGTAGTGAAGTCCACATTGGATTTGAAAAGTTGGAACAAGAAGTTCGGAAATCTAGTTCAGATAAATCAGGGGAAGAGTCATCCTCTGACGACGTATTGAAAGTCAAGGCAGATCAGTCATCGATTTCACAAAGTAACAATAATAACAATAATACCACTGGCGGTCAGAAGAAACCAGGGGTAGTTTCAGCAGTACCAAACCCACCTGTACCGGCTCCTAGGTCCAGTTTAACGTACGGGGCTGGAGGTAGTCCTCCTACCACTGATAAGGACACTCACCAGCCTCCTACCGCTAGGGAGCGACCATCAATAATGGCTAAACCTAGAGATCTTCCAAAGCGAACGCAGTCACAAAATAAGGGTGTAATAACTACTGGACCAAGTGCCAATGCCAATATTTCTCATCTTGATTTAAGTAGTGGTGGCAGCGGTGGTGAAAGTGACAATCAGGATGGAAGCAACGCTAGTCAGTTAGCTGTAGACGAAGGGTCCTCTGGTCTTCCCGAAGATTCAGCTGACGTGTTGAGAAACGGTGAGTAGCAATAACATCGCTACAGTCCGATCCAAGCTTAATTTGGAATTACATTACAGAATCCTGATATTTTTACTAACAATCATAGGTGGACCAAAGTCACTTCCATGCAATCAGCAATTACCAACGTCACCTACTTCGAGAGTGCCTTTCAGACCACCCAGACCGCATCCACCCCCACCACCAAAGATCCGACCGTCTCAAGGTGAAAGCACTGATCTTTAGATGACTAACTAAACTATACATTTTGAGGAACCATCAGTAATCAGTCGTAAACGTGTGTGCTTTCCATCTTCATAAAGTATATAAATATGAATTACATTCGTAAAGAATGCTGGTTTGTGCTATTTTACATATTAATTCCTGATAATGACTTTATTTCGAATTTATTATGAAAATCCGTTGTAAGGTACGCGTTGTAAATTTTTCACGTTCGCATATTTGTATGTACACTATTAATCTGGAAAAGAAAGGGCTCTTTAGATTGTAAAGTAGTGTAGAGAATAGAGAGTCCTTCAAGTGACTACTTATAAACTTGCCTTATTTGCCTGTGATCCGCTATTTCAATTTTGTCTCCAGAGATTAGAAAGCAACGGTTAATTTAAAATTGATTTGCTTCGTATAAAAATACACGCTTCAAATAGGGTGTAGGTAGGCAATATTTGTTGATGAATTTATACAAAGGCAGGCAGAGTGGAAAGGAAATGAAGGGGTATTAAATTCCCAATATTGAAAGCGTGATATATGTACTAAAACATTTAACCTAATATAAACATAGTAAATAGTAAACCGACATTATAGATGTAATTTTTCTGTTATATTGAAGTTGGAAAACGGAAATCCTCTGTTACTCATTTTGTTTTCGAAGATATATATATATCAATTACAATAGAAAGTACATATATCACGCTTCAAATAGGGTGTAGGTAGGCAATATTTGTTGATTGAATTTATACAAAGGCAGGCAGAGTGGAAAGGAAATGAAGGAGTGGAGGGTATTAAATTCCCAATATTGAAAGCGTGATATATGTACTAAAACATTTAACCTAATCTAAACATAGTAAATAATAAACTGACATTGCATTATAGATGTAATTTTTCTGTTATATTGAAGTTGGAAAACGGAAATCCTCTGTTACTCATTTTGTTTTCGAAGATATATATATATCAATTACAATAGATTTATTATACAGATTTCTTTTGCAAGAGAAATCTTTCTTAACCTTTCCTTTTCATAACTGAATGAGTGTGCAGGACTGATAATCATACATTAATTTATTTTAAACCGAGTATTATATTGTTTAATAATTCGTTATTGTTATAACTATTATTGTTGTATCTGCAAAAAAGTATTTAAAATGCTAATATTTAATGTGACATTGTAATTTACAAAGTCTTTGTTTTAAATAATTTCTATCAGGGGTTGTTTTTTCCTCTGTTGATTATAGCTTGATTTAAAGATAGACTGTTTTTTTCTGTTGTGACGAATAATCTAAATAAATTACATACATATCTCACAGATATAAGATGATAAGCTTTGAATCATTCATCAGTTATCATACATGTATGATCTTGTAATGAGAATGTGATTTTTATAAACACTTGTACTCTGCGAAAAATCGTAACCTGATAATTGTGAGTAAATTTTGAGCAATTATAAATCATCCCAGTATTCCACCAATATTGTGTACCTCTTAAACTTATGTCTATATACCGCAAAAATTAAAAAGCAATATGCTATGTATATTGAATCCTTCAATATCCGAGTAGGAAAGGAGAATTCATCAAATCGATTCACAAACTGCTGTGCTGTGTTTCCAAAAAAAATCTTATAAACCTACGTACTCAAAACAACAATTTAATTTTTCAATGATACTTGTATGTACTATTTGTATGACTTGTTTTCAACGTGACATTTTGGCTATTCTAGTCTTCCAATCTATAAATTGAAAAAACCATTTGTTATCCCTACATTTTTCTCCTGCCTTTTTTTTGAATTTTGCAAATTCTAGTTAATTAGTTGTAAATTTCTGACCTCCTTTATAGAGACATTGCTCGGTTCGCATTGCTTGCTATTATATATGTATACTTATCTACCGTAATCTTTTAAATATCTATCGTTTACCATAAACAGAAAAATAATAAAGATTTTAATATTCTACATATAACAATCCTTTAAAATGTCATTTTATTTAACAAACTCTACCACCAACTCTCTCTTCTCTCTCTATTCATTGTCATTGTAAAATTGACAGGAAGGAACCGTTTTTTTGCAAATCATACAGCGTTATACAAAAATTAGTAAAAGATATATTCTACATATAACAATCCTTTAAAATGTCATTTTTTTTAACAAACTCTAACACCAACCACTATTCATTGTCATTGTAAAATTGACAGGAAGGAACCGTTTTTTTTGCAAATCATACAGCGTTATACAAAAATTAGTAAAAGCGTTTCTTCAATTGTGTTTACCCTAAATTGCAACGTAGCATTTAGCTAAAAGCACCTTAAACCCGTCATCTAACCTATTTAATCATACATAAGGAAGTTCTGGAAATATTAAGAATTGGGATCCCAATACTTATGTATGTATATTTTTTACCGACATCATGCATCATTCCAAAAACAAAGAAAAGATTGTCCGGATAAATCCCAAAGAGCTAAAGAATACACAAATGGAGCAATGTGAGCAGAAGCGGCATACAAAATTTTTCACCTGCTGAGAAGATGCAGATACTCTCCACATGAAAGAAACACAACAACGTCATTTGTGCATTCCATTCTAACTTATGGGAATTGGGATCCCAATACTTATGTATGTATATTTTTTACCGACATCATGCATCATTCCAAAAACAAAGAAAAGATTGTCTGGATAAATCCCAAAGAGTCAAAGAATACACAAATGGAGCAATGTGAGCAGAAGCGGCATACAAATATTTTCATCTGCTGAGAAGATGCAGATACTCTACACATGAAAGAAACACAACAACGTCATTTGTGCATTCCATTCTAACTTGTTATATTGATAAATAGTAATTTAGACAGTTTAAACGAATCTAAAAGTTTGTGACGATTGTGTATCTTAAGTAGCAAAAATCAATAGTGAATAGTTCACTTATCTAAATCTCACATTCAGCTTATCCTGCGTGAAAACTTTAATCCAGAACGAGACTCACTGTTTCCTTTTAAATCTGTCAATTCCTCTGTTCACTATACTATTCAGCAATCATCTTCAACTGACTTGTCACCGGAAGGAGAAGCAATCACCAAAGGTGTGGAAAGAAGATACATTTTGAGTGTAAGTGTTATTTCCAGTTTAATTGGTGATTATCTGTATTCCTTTTATTGCTTCCTAGACATATTGTGTGCCATCTAATTATTTATTGTGTGGGACTGGTTGTGTGTGTATTCAATTTGAGTATTGATTAGTAATTTAGAAGAGTAAAGTGGCATTAATAAATAGAGATCA
>JAHZNG010000465.1:0-13088 GCA_027744375.1 Orchesellides sinensis
TGGTAATAGTGAATGGCAGGATAAAATTAATATTTTGATGGTCACCTACAGTTTTGTCTATGACCTTGTTCTTGTTGGTTTTACTACATTTGACAAGTTGAGTGACTTACGATTCTATACACAGGTTGGGAGGAAGGAGGGAAGTTTTTTAATAAGAGAAATATCAAAATCTGCAAAGAAGGGGACTTTGGAAGTTTAACGTAATAGGAAATAGCAATTATGAGATTTTTTTTCTGAAAATAAACAGCAATCCGTTTTCCTTTCCTTAAAATGCCAATGTTTTGCTGGTAAATTAAGAGTCGTAATCAAAACATGTTTTTGCATATCAATTTTTTTGAATTAGCCTCGGGCATACATATATTAGTTTTTTACAGAAAAAATATCATGCCTCCATCATCATCAATAACATTGTGTGTGCCTTTCATTGGCTGCTTTCAAACGAAACTCATGAGGATTTTGTATGTTTTCGTGTTTGTGTGACTTTGTTGAATTATTAACTAGAATTATAACTATTGCTTTATGTTATTATTCCTATTATAAAACAGTATTGATTTTTATGGTCTCTTTTGTCAAAACTGTATGGTCTGGTTTGGTTAGCAATGGAAATTCAAGGAAAGAAAGCTTTAATCATTTTTTTGTTACATATGTATGAGTAGGCGTGAGCTTCATTTCTGGTTGAGCATAAACAAAAATGAGATTTTGTACTTACAGGAATCAAGAATGTATATATGTTTTGATGGAATAAGCCACGTTTCAATTAAAATCCAGATTTACAGTTGGGAATCCACATACAATTCCTTCGACTGGGTAAAGTATTATACCACTGTTATAATTTTAATTGAACACGTTTTGATTGATGAAGCTGATACCATTGAGAAAGAAACTGCACAAAATAAACATTATAAAGCCCATAATAAACAAAGGTAAAAGTTAGGTGGAAAGGTTGAAAACATGTTGCTTGGCAATTGACACACTCCATCTTCATTATCACGTCTTTTCATCTCATTATTTTATATACAGATTGATTCCTGTGAGGGTTTGTCATTTGCAATTTTTTCGTAGAACAATAGAAGAGCGAGAGAGCTTATGTCTGAAAACTTTTTGCCATACAGCCCACCAACATTTAATTCTTTTCGTGATACATGTAGCATATTATTCCTTATGACCACTTTTTAGGCTTGACATTTGCCGGATCAAACTAGTTACAGCACAAAAGTCCACGTGGAAACGAGTAAAGCACACGCATAAGACTCTCAATCATATATGTAGGTATTATGTACAGGCTCATTGTATACTTGGTTCACATACCACAACTTCACACAATGGCCGTGTAGAGAGTGAGAGGGCGAGGAAAGGGAGAAAGAGGGAATGTGAAAGGTTTTACATTCCTCCTTTTAAAAATCCCTTGACTTTTAGTCCCTAACTCATTCGGCGACACATGTGCATTGATTGACAAGAATTAACCTTAATGTAGCTATCGCGTGTAGTCTCACATCGTAATTAAAATCCCTTTTTGGCACACCAACTGGAAATCCTTCCAATATGCAAAGATATCGGGAAATGAATCCTGGCTACAGGATCTATTAGTCATCCGTCATATATCATTTTCACTTGCTCACCTTTACCTTAATTGTTAAAACTAACAATAATTTTCATTTTGGGAACTGATTACACTTAATAGCACACACCTAAATCGATCTTGATAGGAACTCCTGTGATATCGATGACTGATAAGCATTGTCCAGCAGCACGTTTGAAACTGTAAGTTTCCAAACTCTATCTTGGGAGTGGAAGATATCTTGGGCTTATCATACTTGTAAATGCTATAAGAACGAGATAATATGCATATAACTTGAAGACGGAACTTTTTAAACCGCACACACGGCAAAGTCGTTAATCAAGACAATGCTTTTCCTGATTTCCAAGAAAAAAATGAAGCCGACGAGGAGGAAAACGAATACTGGTGATTTTTATCTCTTGTTATCATTATCATATATGCACACATATAATTTTTTTTATTCTTGCAAGTGTGCATACGCATTTAATGTGCATGAGAGAATGTATGTAAGAATTATTTTTTTCATCTCGTTCCGTCTTCCCCACATGCTTTCTTTCATTCTTCTTCTTGACTGGAGTATTACAGGAAGATGCCGAACATTGCAGTGGTTCCATTAAAACATTTTCGGTTTTTGTGTGTGTGTGTGCTACTCTTCTTTTACACCAAACTAAAAGTGATCTAAGATTATTGGAAGCGCATACAACCCAACCATTCTGGCTGATCTTTTATGCGATTCAATAAAAAATAATTGGAGGCAAATAAAATATTTTGGCAACTAGCCCGATTCAATATTGTATCGCCCGAGTGGGCTTTGTACACGGGAGTATTATTGGGGATTTTGGATTATTGGCTTGTACTTTTTTTGTAGTAACAAGAAGTGTAGGATTCTTTTTAAGTGCTTGCATATTTCAACAGGATGAAATAGCGTATCGAATCCTTTGATTTCTCCGTTGTTGAGGTATCGTCATGATCATGAGATTGGTTCCGTTTTTATTTCTTTTAGAAAATGCGCAAAGGCATACATATATACTTCAAACTCAAATGAGATTCTTTCAGCCACAACGTGCATACTTGTATGTCGGCTTCATATGTCAATGCTAAAAAAACTTTGCAAATCCCAAGACTGATATTAATCCGTTTTGTTGCTTTATTACCAGTCTGATTACTCTACGTCGATATAAACGTCTAACTCTTCCATCATCACATCTTACGTAGAAGAGTTGTGTCTTCCTCGTTGCTTCTCCTCCAAAATCAAAAGACAAACAAGAGCTTGGGTGCAGCCAGGCAATTCAAGTTGTATTCAAATGCACATTGACCACAAAATCATTCTTTTGGGTTAAATTTACATATTTACAAAAGTTCCTACACGCGCGTGTCGTTCATTATGCAATAATTAAAACAGCGAGTCATTAAAACGAATAAAAAGGCAGTTTATTTAATACGTTTCATTTTTACGATTTAATTTTAATCTAAAATGTATTTTGTAATGGCATACATATACATGCATACGTTGACTCTCGATCATTTTAAAGATAAATATTGTATTTTGGTATATGTGACAAGAGTGAAAGTAAGGAAGGCGATATATTAAGAGCACTCTGACCCTCGCTGACATTTTGCACAATAAACAACTTTTATTGGCATTCCGTCTGTCGCTGAAATCTACGTAAAGATTGGGACACCGCGTCATAAACCATAATTCTAGTTACCAATACATACATTTTCCCCTGGTTGGTTATCACACATACCTAAATAAACTCATATATACTACATTATACATAACTTCCTCAAAAAAATCTCTAAAACCATTTGCCAAGCTTTTAGCAATTTTTTAAACAAACTAAGTAAACACTACAAAATTGATGTGTAATAACGAATCTGAGAGTTGGTTACTAAACAAGTTGTTTAGGCGGATACAGGATAAATGCCACTGAAATAGTTTAATTTTTCCCTTCTTTTTTATATATATTCAACAGCTTAAATAGGATCACATTCAAAGTGAAAAATGGGCCACTCACGTCCATACACATACACATCAATACATAAAAAATAGACAAAATAGAAGGAATACCACTTTTTCTATAATAATATGGAATCATGTGTGAGTAGGCTTTTTTACGACATAACAAGCCCATATAAACATTACATTAAAGTCAGCCGGCAAAGTGAGAGGAGGAAAACTAACAGATCAGAAGAAAACCAGGAAATACACACCTATTTATATAAATCCTATCAATAATATGTATTATTATTGTAGCAACCATAAACTGGTTAAAAACTGTTGATTTTTCATACTTGGGTTGGGGTTATAGGCATAAGTGTAAAGGCATATATTTGTTTAGGTTTTGCGCGAGAAAAAAACTCAAGAGATGACATTTATCACGAGCTATTACTTTTAGAGGCATGTCAATTCCGTTACAAACACTTAAATTGATACTTTTTGCGACAAGGTTCGAATGTTATTATGGCAGCACTCGTTTTTTACACATTTTACCACATGTTCCGACACATTTCAGAAGCAAATGTGTACTTTTTTTTATTGGAAAACACTTGGTATAAGTATAAAAGTATGCTGTTTCCGCTAAATGTATCCAGTATATAAGTAGTATACGTTTGCTCCATGTATTCGGCAAATTACATGATGTTTATTGGTAACCCGGCAACACAACAACGCCAGAGGAAGAGGAAGTAAGTGTCTGTGCTAATCGCTTCCCGTTAAAGGTAATCAGATGACAAAAATAGTCAAAAGAAAGTATCGCAAATTAACGCCTACACAAATAGTCTAAAAATTACCATTGTTGTTCTTGATCGCATCATATTAATAAAATATGCTTTGGGCAAATTTTATATGCCCCGATAGTTGATCTTAAGATGCTGTGCCAGTAAAAGAAATGCAAAGCTTTCATAAATTTTGCCTTTACTCAAATGATCTTTTTTCTACATACTCATCCGATACTTTTAACTGTTTCTCAGTACTGTTGCTTACAAGTTTATGGCGACCTACGCGTTTAATTGGTACAATGATTGCCCTTTCCATTGCTTGAATGGAGTGCATTTTTTTGGAGGCTTTGTAAGTTTTTGGTTGGATGAACATGAAAAAGTAAATGCTGATTATAGTGATTTATACAGCATTATGCATGCAAGGTGGTGCACTCCTTCCAGATGTTGGTCATCTAAACATCCTAGATTTGCCTAATCTATTCTCTGCCATTGGTCGTTCAAGGATATATAGGATTCAGGTTATTATTTCGTTGGAAATAAATTATTTACTTAATTTTGAATGCATTCTTAAATAGTTGTTTCGAGTTCATATAACGGTAAACGCTGATGAAAGTTAATAAATAGCCGTTTAACCTTGAACAACTGACCTAGTGCAATTCTAAATCTTTCTTTTATTGAAGAGGTACATAAATACTCTTAAACGAACTGTTATCAATATAACAATTATTTCTGTTGTAACGACAGATGGATGGAACGCGCAAAAAACAACGCATAGTACGTTTTGCATGTTGCATTCCTTTATTCCCGTGCTGTTCCCTGACCTATTCTCACATTCAGACAATCCCTGCTCCAAACTCCGATTAACTCCTTTTTACGTATATTTTCTCCAACCCGTATGCAGACACTATCCCAAATTGGAACTATGGTGGCGTGCAAAAAACCAAAGCGGGCACGCATCCATTGTATAATGTGCGTATATGTATTACCGTGAAATATGCCTGAGTAATGCTTTCTTTCACTTGCCCAACTGTCTGGAATTAAATGCATAACATTTTGTGTGATATAGAACATACGCATTCGGTCAATATTTGCATTTCCGTGTTCCACTTTCCCATATCTACTCTTGAAGACAGTTCAAAGGTGAGTAAAACGCACATATAAATGTAGACCTTCATGTATACCCCTTGTCATGATAAGTAAACATGCAAAACCAGGACAAGATTGCACTCGATTATGGTATTAAATACACTGTTTACTATTCGGTTTAGTGGTATTTTCAGTTTGCTTCTTGAAATGTTAAACTGCGTCACATGCATTATTAAACCGCATTTTATTATGACTTTAAAATGTTAGTTTATACTGCGTTGTCGTAAAATTTTAGTTCCTTCTGCTGATATAAAAAATTGGTTTCCGATAGGGTTTAATTTTATTGATATAATTGAATTCGTTATTTGAATCACTGACAAGCACACACTAAGCCATGCAACACCAACTTTGGAGTAAAAATACACCACGTGCATTTTTAACTAATAATAGACTTCATTGTAACAGCAAAAATCCCGAATATGCAAGTTAATGCACTTAAAATTAGAAGCAAACAATAAAACCACTACGGTATAAATGCTTTTCTAATTGGCTGCATGCGCAAGTACCCGCACCGTAGTCTTTGAAATTTTTGTTTTTTTACTTTTAAATGTCCAAACTTACATATTCGAGATTTTAGCTGTCACAATCAAGTTAATTTCTTAGTTAAAAACATACTTGATGAATTTTTACTCCGAAGTTGGTGTTGCATGGTTTAGTGTTTACTTGTGAGCATTCGACGGAAGCTCTCATTTAGTCCCAATTGAGTTTCTGGTAAAAAAAACTGATAAAATAGGAGTAGCAGCGGTGGATCTACTTGCTCTACATTCTACATATTGAGAGACACCAACAAACATCGAACCTGTAGATTGAATGTTTTTTGTGCGCTATAAGAATCATGTAAGACAGTTGCAAGAAGGAAATCAAGTTTTTTTTTGTTTTCCCACAGGAATCAAATGGCACTTTGCCTGATGCTTCTTCATTTCAGATTTTGAGTTCGACAGGAAAAATAAAAGTAAGAAATTTGTTATAAATTAACGAGGACTAAATAACCTAAATGTTAGCTGATGTTGCCAAAGATAAAAGTAAGTTGGCGAAATGTTCCTTTGTGAAATGGCGATGTGCCTTTCTTTCCATTTCCCATTTATCATTCGTCACAGATGCACTATAAACACATTGGAGCCTAGAAATGACAGTTGTTTGAGCCACGTTACAAATTGGCATGAGAAACATGCAGTTCATTTTGTACACTTAGATGCATGCATATTTAAAACTGGACTAGATTTTGAATACGACAAGGTAAAAGCTCTCATGCTTTTTTTAATTGTGCTCCGATAATCGGATCCGAAATGCATGTTTGGCAGCTCAAGAACCAACAAGCAAGCATAACATTTAGATTTTAAGACCTTGCTTACATTTGTGTCTGTCACGACGTGTAAAATCATTGATTTTCAAGTTGTTACAATCTAGCTAATGGCCAATTATCCCAAATATATTGCACTCTAGTCGAATTTTTTTTTCGTGTGGATTTGACACTAAAAAGGAATTGACATTTAAATATACTGTCACCCGTCGCCAATTCCCTAAAACAAATATATCTTGACTTTTTCACTAGTTTTTTATAAATTGGTTTAATACATGTATACACACACCATGCAAAAAGTGTTTTTTACTGCTGTCGTCATCAGACCTTTATTGATACACATTCCCATTAAGTTTTTTTTTGTAAATCGTTCAGATTGATAGAAACCAAAGAGTTGGGTTGCCATAAAACAAAAATCGGGTTTACTTCAAATCGTGTTGTTGCTATACAATATAAAGTGAACAATGTTTTTTTCTATGTAANAATATAAAGTGAACAATGTTTTTTTCTATGTAACCCTTTTGTTTCCTAGAAAATTAACACGACGAAATGATTATACCGTTTAACAACCTTTTTCTCATTTACAAAACCGTCCAGCCACCACCACCAAATGCCATTGCCAAGAGTTGTTGTGTTTTGCAGATCAATTTCCATAGCCCTACGGTTTTGATATCAAACGGTGATAAGGTAAATACCACCGCCTGACACCCATTACCGATACACGTAAAAGCCAACAAGCTTTTTCACTTTGGTTTTATAATACATTTTAAGTAAAATACATAATAGCCAATGCATATTTTGGATATATGGTCTATGCCCTCTAAGAAAACTGGACATTGGACATGTGTACAGAAGTAATTAAGAAAAATGCTTTTTACTCTACCACGTTCCGAACACTACACCTCCAGAGGGCATTTTCACATTAAATTGTATTGCGGTATTCTAGTTCCGATCCTTTCCTCATATTTTAATGCATACATTCGTTTAATTTGATAGAAAAGCTATATTGTTTCGTGCTTTCCTTTCAAAAAGCATTATTTAGTATTGTGAATTAGATTTCGACCTGGTTAAAACGCAACATTTCCATAAAATATTGTGTATTGGTCAAAAGCTGATTATGACTAAAAGAAAAAGCCGTCAGACAGACTTTTTGTTTGCAGAAAATCTATTTAACCCTAATATTTCTATGTGGGTATGCATGGAAATTACCCATTTTATGAGGTAATGCATTCCACTCAACAAAACTGTAAACTAGCGCAATAAAAATTGTACAAGAGTGACAAGTTTTCATACAAAATGTGGCCTGAGAGTAAAGTTATCCTTTTAAGAACTATGTATTCAATGCATATATGCATTAAAGCTATTTAGAGTTAATAAAATAAATGTAAGCGTATTATTGGAAACGATTAGAGAGCCAAAAAGTGAGGCATAAAAATCAGTAGCACATTTAATATGGCACGATGCTGATTATGATGACGATTTTTACTGATATAGATACAGAATTTCATGTTATGATATTGTTTTATGCTGTTAGGCTATACTGTGCTGTGTCTTGAACCATATAAATAACATAATGTTAGTATTCGGTTATTTCGGTTTGTTTTTTATGCTTGTAAATGAGGCAAGAAGGAGTCTTAGAAAGTATATATTATGTTTCAAGCTTTCCCCACATATGCATACAGCAACTAATAAATACTACTTTGGAGAGAGTGAATTCTAAAAAGAAAGAGGAAGCATGAAAAGTATACAGCTGTCTTTGCTCCTTCATCATCATCAAGATGTCTAAAATTTGTAACCGAAATCTAAAACGGGTTTTCTTATGAATGTAATACATATAAAGTAAAATAATAGATATGAAATGTATTTATAAGGCTAATATGAAAATTTGACACAAAAATCGATCGATTAAATGCTTAACATGCACGAAACAAATTTATCGATTTGGAGTCAGGATCAAAAACTTTTATCACACAACACACATCCAACCAAAAAACTCATAAGCGAGCGGCATACACAAGAGAAAGGTTTTCTGCTGACGACTGCCACGCAGGCAACAACTCCGTTAAGCCTTCCAACAACTTTGGGAGAGAGAGAGAGAGGAAAAAACAAGAAGCAACATTTCATCATGCTCTTGATTCATTAATATTTTCCTAGATATGTATTAATCCTTTTCTCGCACCCATTTACACTTTTCTTCACTCTCCCTCTCCAAAAATAGTACATTAAGCTAGGCAAAGCTTTCTTCGAATTTGATGCCTACAAAAAAATAAAGATGGAAGGTGAAATGGTATATTTAAAATTGGGTTGTTGGCAGTACGTTACATGTAATTGCAGTTTTTATTACCGTATGAATGTAACAATGCGTACAATTCTTTTTCATATGTCTTTAAAACAACTTGTAATGTAAAAATGTAAACGCATGCATGTTTGATTTATTCCATTAAGAAAGGAAAGATTTGGTCATTGAATCAGAATCACAGTCAGAGCATGTCAATATGAGTAGCAATACGTACTATTGGCGATGACGTATAGATTCTTGCATGTGAAGATGTAAGGAGTACCCAAATCGAACGACATTTCCCCGAAGGCACACTCTCACAAGTAATTTCCTTAACTTTCAACTTAAAACCAAGACCCGTATGCAGTTTCAATACATTTATTGCCGTTCCTCTTCTTCTTTCCGATACCGATTGCTTCACATTTGAAATAGTAAACATTCTCATAGGACAAAACATCCTTTTGACCTGCTGTTGCTGACCGTACTACAAATGTACGTTTGTAAATGTAGAAACATACTTGCTTGACTCACCTAGAATAACTCGATAGCATATCCTCATCCGATCGACTCACACATTTCAAATAATTTTAGCTAGCACCGTGGAACCCAAGTCTGAGCTGTGAATAGAAACCTGCTAATAATGTATGTAGGTATACTCTGTCGTGCGAGGGAGACTAGTAATACGTTATGTCAAGTGTCAACAACCGTAATCAGGACAAGATAACCAACGTCGTTTCTTAAGAATGCGATGAGAAAGCTGAAATTTGCTTTCAAGGCACACACACTCTCTCCTCTCCGTTCCGAGGCTTAAAGGAAATATACATTGAACGAGTCTTCTTATAAAATTTTAATGGACCGGTGAAGAAAGAGACAAGGACAAGAAGAGACGAAGAGGAATGAATGAATGCTTAAAATCTTGAGCAGAGTGAAGAATTACATCATGTATTGTAACTAATTACTCCAGTGTTGTCCAGCAAGCTAAAAGATTTTTTTTACAAAGTAGTAAGTGTGAAAGGAACAAAAGAGGTGGCATAAAAAATAGTATGCTTTTGTTCAATGATACTCGATATTTCGATAAGCTATAATATTCATTGTAAGTATGCGTTCACCCTGGAACAAGGGAATACACTAAGGTTTCATCGTCAAAATGAAATTAATAGTTAACAACGGGTTGTGTAAGAAGTAAAGATGAAAAGGAGGACTCTGTCTGTGAACAAAGTGTATGCTATTTTTATTATAACTCCTATGGGAAGGTATCCGATTAAAGTTTGCATAGAAACAAGATAGGAAATTAAAGGCTCAGTTTTTTGGCCTTCTATCAAGAAACGATAGCTCTTTAGGGATTTCGAAGCCTTTCCAATTTATGAGCGATGAAGATAGAAACAATGAGCGGGGTAAGTAGACTACACAACTTGCTCTTCCTTTTCTTCAACTTGTTCATCTTAACGTATTATACACATGCAACCAAGTTTTACACAAAATAATGTAATAACAACAGAAAAAGGAAGACTGGGAGGAAAGATGGTTGTAGAGAACCTGAGGAGGAATAGAAAAATAATAATAGTAATAGTAATTGCTTGCAGCCTCTATCTTATGCACACATTTTATTATGTATTTCGTGTACTTGATTGCGGTTTTTGTTCCCTCACTCACTCACTCACTCACTCACATGAATAATATCTGCTTTCTTCCTTCTTCCTCGTGTTCCCTTTCACCAAAGAGAAATCTACAAAGATTAAACAATCCATATGGCAAATAAGAAGATGCAAAACTGGAAAATAGTGCTTCTACTTCCTAACGCTTGGATGCGGTATGCAATGAATGGCTATAATGATAAAAATGTGGTTACCACTTACAAAAGAATATGCGTAACAATTGCTTTGATCATACCATTAACCATTATCATTACTTCAATACTTATTTTCCGTCATTGAATTGCTTTCCCTTTTTTTTCTCCTTCCTATTTCCACTTTCTTCCGGTTCCATTAAAGATTACGCTTTAAACTTTTATAGAGTGGCTTGAGGCGATTGACGTACATTAAAATGAAAGGGTTGATACGAGCATTTGCATACAGTGGAAATATTGGGAATATTTTTGATGACTTTCAATCTCAATACATATTAAACTTATGTCTTTTATGTACACACCATGTTCTCTTGCAATTAAACATTTGTTTTTTGCAAAACATAGTATTAATCAACAAAACACGAAAACATTTAATAACATTAAAAAACACACACTTTCTCTGACTCACAGCCTTCCTAATTTTTTCCTTTGAGTCATCATTACCATCATCAACATTATATACATACATACGCACATATATTGATAGCAAAAGAGCACTCCGAGCTCACACCAGATTACACACTGAAGTCTATACACCACATCAGATAAAACGCATTAAGGTTGGATGGATTCGTTTGTGCGTTTAACGTTTTAGGATGATGATGACGATCAAGGGTAAAAGATACTGCTTGGCTCCGCTGTCTCCACTTTTTTACAATATTTAGTTTTCATAAGGTACACGGCTCACCGCGTACATGGTATATGCACATATACACTACACCAATAATAATACCAGTGCTGCTGGTGGTAGTCTAATTTTTTAAAATTATTTGTTCCCTTCATTTTATCCATTTACCAACACCAACTTTTTTAATGTATCCCATGCATATTGCTCATGTTATCAAAGAAAGTCAGAAAAAATAGGGTATGTGTGTTCTGCCATAATATTCAGAAAGAGAGAATTCCCTAAAGAGTCATTCCAGTTCCTCGCAGTGTTACTAATTGATGTCCCTCTGCTAATTAGCATCACAGGCTGTAATATTCATTAAGATTTCCTTTTCTTCCTGCTCCACTAAAAAATATACCATGTGTATTAAATCGAAGCGGCATAGCATTCACCATCATAATATTATACCTTCACATAGACAGGAGGAATCATCAGATGCGTATCTGCAACAAATTTCCTCTTTGTAAAATTGGAGATGCATGCCATGTTGGAATACCAGATCCTGCTCAGGATGACCTGCTCTTTCTTTTTTCCCTTCCAGTCAGCAATAATATTATCTTTTTTTACTGAGTAAATGAAGGGATGGCAGAAGGAAGACAAGAAGGTTTTGGTTAATAACACTAAAAAGAAAAATTGGCTTTAATTCCACTTTTTAGCATAAGGATATATAAGTAAAGCCTAATATCATCCGACTTCCTTTCATTTTATAGTTGCAGTAGTGTCTTTACATCAGAAGAGTCAGATCAGAGAGGGAGGAAAATGAAGTTGCTTTGGCTAATTAGAGACATGCCTTAAAATATGGTAGATTGGAGGAGTACTAAGGCTTCCTATTTTTTAATGAAGACCGTAAAAATTATGAAAGAAACTTATCCTCCCCTCTGGATTTTTTATTTCGGACGATTTTCCCAGTCATTTACAATCTTGTCCTTGTATGTATATTATGTAAATATGTACATACAAAATGTCTGTGATGATGATAAAGACGTTTCCATCAAAAGAAGTGAAATATCAGAATATTATTAGTAATTAGGCATAGTAGCTATAAAAATAAAATTGAAAGTGACTCTAATTGTCAGAGCAATATTATGACAATAATAATTCGTTGGCAAAAATGCACGGTTTTAGTGTATGGTTTATAATACACAAGTTTGTATATAATTCAGTCGGTTGTTTTCTCCCAAAAGGTCTCCCCAGACTTCTTTTTTGACAATTCCTTTGCATCCAAGAAAGATTTTGTTACGAGCGTCACGTAACAATCATACAAAATACTTGGGTATACATCCAGTGATTAATAGCTTCCCATAAATCATCATTATCCTTCTTTGCATTTGCGTGTACTATGGGCATATGAAGGAAAAGCCCTGCAGACTAAATATATCCGTAAAGAATAAATACATAAAATTTGGCAAACATTCTTTGTCCTTTTATTGAGAGGGACAAACATGTAGCAAGGATAATGTATTGATAGAGACATCCTTGTAAAAGGTTACTTACATGCTCTATCAATAAGGTTTACATTGTAATACTCTGTTAGCTCCATAATAGGCTGGAGGAACATCAACAAGGAGTCTT
>JAHZNG010000466.1:0-18710 GCA_027744375.1 Orchesellides sinensis
CACTCTGGTCATCCTTTGACTCAGACGATGCAAGTGGGAGTAGTGGGAGCACATGTGATAACAGTAACTCTGAGTGGGAGTCTGCATACTCATCTGATTCCGAGCCGGTAAGCGAGTGTTTGTTAGAAAGCGTCCTATTCTTTTTCATGTACAACTTTCTACGCTACCCAATTATTCATTTGCTTGTTCACACTTTATCTATAAAAAATGTGCACCTTACGTAACAAATTAAGAACTCATTATTTTATCCTGTATGCATTTTCGGGGGAATAAAATTAAATATTGAAGAAACTGCATTGTCGAGTCGAGGTAGTTTTGATATGCTCTACTTTTAAATGTGAATTTGTCCTTTAAAAATATTTCATTTCTGGTTAAATAATATTTCAATGTGTACATTTTTCATCCATCTTTTCCCTCGTATAGGAAGGCTTTACTGCTTATTCATCAACGGTTTTAAATTACCTTACAAATAAATAACCTTACAATTCCAAAGTAGATATTTCACAATAATAAGCCAACTAAAGTGCAAAATTAAAGTGTGAACGGTCGTAGGTGAAGTTGGTTGCAAAAGTCAAAGCTTGACTTCTGACTTGCCCTACATCGACTTAGAAAGTAGTTAAGTAAAGCTCAACCAAGCCATAGAAAATGATGAAAGAGAGAAAAGAAGCTAGTGCTTAATATGAGTGAAGTAGAAGGATGATGGATCTAATCTTGCAGCTGTGGATTCTTTAGCTTTTGCCTTGAGACGAAGAGTTCTTTCACTGATTCTTCACTTTCGTCTTTTTGGCCTATTAAGAAGATCATAGAAGTTGCTGGAGTTGGGAAATACATACATACATACATTCCTTAAAAATAGCAGTACTTCAGGTTCCCACCGCTATTGTTATCACATCACTATGTTTTCTCCTATCCAGCATGTTTGTATTTATGTAGCATGTACGTTTTATTTTGGCGTACTCTGCTACGTATATGTATTGTATACCTAAGGTTTCCAGAGGATCCTAAGATTTTGATAGAGTAGCTAGTAGATAGTAGAAACAACATGCTTGTTTTACTAAATGTGCATGCACGTGTACTTCAGAGCTACTAAAACTACTATGTTGCTATTAAACTTATGTACATGCTAATTTTTGTTACCTCAGGGGAAGTTACTAAGATTTTCTCTTGATGATCATGGCACAATATAACTTTATATGTGGCACCTCTTACCTTTAAAATACACGTATACATCCCAACAACAGTACACTCACAAACATATAAGAAGATAGATAACTTTAGCAGCCATTCTTTCATAGGTAAGGTACAGGCAAATATAAACATAAGTGCATTGTAATATGCATATATTCACACACCCTTTCCTTGGGACTTTCTTATAGGCAGCAACAAAGTTGGTTCATTTCTCTAACGCGTACTTCTTAATGAAACTGAAAATTACTTTGAAACATTTGTTTGTTCCCTGTAGGTATAATGTATAGTTCTACTTTTTTGGTCCCAAAGTACCATTTATATACAAAATGGGAGGATTTTGTTTATGGGATGAATGAGTGAGTAGGTGGGCCGTTTAAGAAACAGTTGGAAACTGAGATTTTCTCTAGGGTTGCCAGCTTCAGCGAGCCAGATTGTTTCTTTACTTGAGACAATCATTATTTATTTTGCTCGTTCTACTTTAAATTGCTCAACCGTCATTATCATCATCACCGTCATACATAATGCAAACAAGACTAATGACAGACAGGAGCACCACCAAAAGAAGAAGTTGGTTGGTCGTATCATTATTATTATTATTATCACAGAGAGCCATGGTGCGCTCGGCATTACTATAGAACATCATCAAACTTTTTCATCAAGCGCTTTTAGTACGAAATTTTAGACAAATGAGAGACAGAGGAGGATTATTGTTATCATTTGCTTCGTTATAATTATTATTATTGTATTGGCAAACTTATACTTTTGCACTCTTATTTCAGCAAGACACCACAGAGTCTCGCTGGCATGAATGTGTACGTTTTATAAGCGCTAAAAACATAAAGGATCATCATCTACTTCATGAAAATGATAAGTGTGATGACTTTCATACCACAGAGAGTTTTAAGGGACAATTTTGTGGAGAAGTACTTTTGTTGAATGAGATGAAAACTTTTGAATTCAAGTAGAAATGGGGTAAAGGAAGGTAAACAAAAGGATGGGACTGTGTATATTAATGTAAAATGCATACCCAGCGGTATATGCGCCCAAGCTAGTTCCTTGACTGTGGTGCAAACGAGCACAAAAAGAGGAGAAAACAC
The DNA here is from genome assembly GCA_027744375.1 of Orchesellides sinensis. Taxonomy (NCBI): domain Eukaryota; kingdom Metazoa; phylum Arthropoda; class Collembola; order Entomobryomorpha; family Orchesellidae; genus Orchesellides; species Orchesellides sinensis. Next base: position 2,286 of record JAHZNG010000466.1, read on the forward strand.
AATAAAAAGCAAAACCATAAACTAAAAACTGTAAGCTTCCACATGTAATGATTGCTGGCTCCCCGTTTTGGCTGGTTATAAAGTAGTACTGGTGCACACGTATGTAAAAAAACTGTAAGCTTCCACATGTAATGATTGCTGGCTCCCCGTTTTGGCTAGTTATAAAGCAGTACTGGTGCACACGTTTGTATGGCCAGAGTTGAAAAAAGTAATGTAGTGAAGGAAAAAACTAACAGTGGTGTAGTTACTACTACTCAAAGCATAATAATGAAATGATCCTCCTGAGTGAAGCTTGAGATTGCTTTTCCGGAAGTTTTCTCATCTTTCCTCTTTTTCCTTGCCTACAAACATACATCCACCCATGCACAAGTCCAGAGAGTTGGCATTCGTCCCCTTTCCTACAGCTTGACTGACTTTCTCCTTTTCCCCAGTTTCTCCATCAGACTGTTAGAGAGATTTTTTTGGAGTTGTGTGTTTGGTCTGAGATTTGAAATGTATATCTGTACATGTAATATAACTGAAAGCAGTTTGTTTTGTGTACATAGGGTTGAGTAAATGTGACTTGAAATTTGTTTGTTTGCTTTTGCTGTAAGTATGTAGGAAAAGATAACTTATGGAAAGTAGGTTGTGGTGATTTGTTGCATGTTTGTAAAATGCATCTGAAATAAGGAAGCTATTTAGTGTGCACCATATGCAATAAATATGTGGTTTAAAGCAATATTACTGCTTTTATCTTAAATAGGCAGATCAGAATTGTGAAAAGATGCGTTCTTACATTTGTCTGGAAGCTTATTTTGAACTTTTCCTCACAAATATTAAGTACAGAATGCATTATACATCTTTGTTTCAATATTTTTGTAGTCAGTGCGCACCTTTAATTATAGGTACGGAGTATGGATTCTCGAGATTCAGATATAATGTTTACTATTCAAGCATAAATCTTATTTTTATGGGTGATTTTGCTTTCCCACATTTAGTTAAGTATAAATAAAAAGTTAAGAAAAAATTCTATGAGCCGTTTAAAAATTGTGCCTTTACTTAGCACGCAAGTAGCAAACAATACAAAATAATTTCTATTTTTCCAAGCTATGCAATGCATATCATATATACCAAAGTCAATGCAAATCATTGTTAATCCCATAGATATTGTATATTATTAAGAAAGAAAGTTTGTGTTTTTGTTATTCTACTCCCATAGGTTGAAGCAAAATGATATCCATAAGTCCGCCTCTCGAGGAGATGAAACAAATTTAAATACATGGCACATCTCTCTCTTGCTTTTCCCAAATACGTATATGGTACGTTTCAAGGATGCTGCCTAATAGAAAAGTTTGTTTCATGAATGAAATTGAAAAATTCTTTCTATTCCACAAGTTTACAAAGTTAAATGAGAACATATTTTTCCATATATTCATTATCTTTTCTTTTAGGTCGTCGTCTCCACAAAAAAACAACGAGTCTTTGAGTAATAGCATAGCATAGCACTGTAGTACACTTTTATACACAAAAATATATGCAAATAATGTAACCCAAGCCACCTCTGATGGTTTATGTTCGTTTAAATTTGACCGTATGTGTGTACATAACGAAGCACACGACGTATGTACTTATACGACAAAATAGGATCAGTGGAGACCGTCATAATATTGTTTATGTCATGAAAGCTTGTTTCTTCACTTCATTGCATGAGTGTAGTAGCTTCAACTCGTATACATATAAAATAGCTTTCTCTCCCTACTCGCCAACCTGACAAGATAGTCAGAGTCAGTAAAAGTTTATTAAAAGCGTAAAGTGGAAATGTTTGTCTTCTTTTTTTTCGTTCCCTCTATTATTTTTTAGGAATAATACATCAGACTTTGTTTTTTTTTCCTGCAAATGTATAAAAAACTGAACAGTATTATTTTTTTCTTGGTATCTGTTTTAGCAATAAAGTTGTAGTTGTAAAAAATGTGTTTGTTGTGTACAAAGCATAGACCGTGGAAGGAAATACAAGAGTAAAGCTGTGGAAATGAGCTAGAAATATATTATGGGAGGAAAGAGAGACAAAAGGAGAGAGTAGCTGGAACTGTTACACTCGGGATATATTTTCATAGATATCAAGGTAACTTCATGATTTATTCAAAGGTTGGGATGATAGTGACAGCAATAAGCGTGGTTGCCTTGTTCTATTGCTTTCAATACTGATGTTATATACCTATACAGCTTAGGAGTATCACAAGTTCTTCTACTGCTTTGATGGTGATTCTCTTTTAGGGTAAAAACCGGGTAAAAACTATGATGTTGTATAATAGTACAATCTCATTCGATTCCAGATTCAGCTTCGCCAATGTAGATCTTAAGATATACATATATAAAGCCTTCTTATTTTCCTTTTCAGTCTTATTCAACTTTCCATATCGTCTCCTCTTTTGGTTCTTTGAAAGGGGTGGAATAAAACATGGGGATTCATGAAGATACTTTTTACAAGTTGAAGAAGCTAAAACAGAAGAAAAAAGTTTTCAGTTTTCATTTTACTCTCATCTACTACTTTCTTTTTTCTTTCAATGTCTTTTACCTGGCTGATTTATTCTGTACAAAAGCGGAGTAGGCTGAATTTGAGGAAACCCCAAGAAAGGATGGGTATTAGGTTTTTTTAAAGAAGCAACTTCTTTTGTGCTTACCTGTTCCCTTCTGGTTAAAAGTTGTTTCAAATGTATAGGGTGTACCCGGCTCAAAAAACCTTAACTGAAACGGTTGACCTGGCTTTTGCTTAATCTGAAAAGAATACCAGAGAGAATTGCTTATTTATCCCGTGCCGTGTTATATGTAAATACACCAATGTAGTTGACATACAGCCAAAAAGCAAAACGAAACTGAAGAGAGCTTATATACACCTGCTTGATCTGCGTATGTTATGACCATAATATACAGTATAAAAAGGAAAATCAACCAATTGTTGTTGTTCAAAGATCCTCTCTTCTGTCCCCTCCCCTGCCTATAACAAAACTTTCTTCATAAAAAACTTTCTTTGTTTATGTTATGTTTTAAAATATTTATCTAATAATATTAAGATGAGGTTTGTAACAACAAGTAGAAAAACTTTTCCAATATCCTTTGCCCACGAGGCTTTGTATTACAAATGGGACTACTCTTAATATTTAAGCTCTATATTCACATGACCTAACCAAAAATACACAAATTCGGCAACCCTTTAAACATTCACGTAATACTTTTATTACAACATAAGCCTCCATTGACTTTCTTATGATTTGTACTGCTTCTACTCGTATTTGCAACAATTTTTATTAAGAATATTTTCCAATAATTTTATGTGGTAGATGGAATTAAAAAGTAGAAAAAAGTACTCTAGATATTATATTGAAAAAAAAATGTTGCGTGTCATTTATTCCCACAAGGGTAAATACCACGGCTTATAACTTATATAGCATAACCCATGTTGTCTGGTTTCGGTTTCATCTGCATAAAATTTTGTAACTTTTTTTTGTGATAACTTCATATCCTATCTATCCTAACATATGTATATGTATAATTCAATTTTTATGGACAGGATTGATAAAGGATATGGTTTTCATCAGCAAACATTGTTTTATGCCAAAATGTAGATAAACTATTAGCAAATAAGCAATTGATATGAAAGGAATTAAAAATAATTGAGGACTATTTGGACTTTAGCTGCTTTTTTGAAAGTTATTAAAAATAGCATGTAGGTCAAATGCGTATTTACAGAATTTCTTGAGTACATATTTTTGTCTATCTCTTGTTAACTTTCTCTTCCACATCGCTAATATAAAATCATATGTTGGCAATGAAATTAATGGTTGGTAAGGGTGAAACAATACAGTTCTATCGTAGAGTATCGGGCTGAGCACATTATCTATTAACTAAATGCCTTTTCCTAAGTAAACTGCTTCGGGACACTTATCCACACACACTACAGTACGGAATGCCCTTTAATACTAGTTGCAGGGTAGAAGGAAAATGTGTGAGAGTGAATATAGGTAGTCAGAGAAAATGCGACGGTTGCCAAAAACGAGACTTGCAAGAACGAGTGGATTTTATGAGTAGTTGGGTTTTACTTTGTAAAATGCAAAAGGGAGAAAATTGATTGCATAAAATATGCATGCTGCCCAACCTCTGGCTCATCAGGTAAAGGTGAAACAATACAGTTCTATCGTAGAGTATCGGGCTGAGCACATTATCTATTAACTAAATGCCTTTTCCTAAGTAAACTGCTACGGGACACTTATCCACACACACTACAGTACGGAATGCTCTTTAATACTAGTTGCGGGGTAGAAGGAAAATGTGTGAGAAAGAAAATATAGGTAGTCAGAGAAAATGCGACGGTTGCCAAAAACGAGACCTGCAAGAACGAGTGGATTTTATGAGTAGTTGGGTTTTACTTTGTAAAATGCAAAAGGGAGAAAATTGATTGCATAAAATATGCATGCTGCCCAACCTCTGGCTCATCATAAGTGTCATTGGGAAATTGTTAAAAAATCGATATTCCAGCCATGCCATCACGTTCCGCTCGTTTCCTGGTATAAACATTAAGCGTGCCTTATGCCGAACAGGAAAGTAAGACAAGCGAATAATAGTTTATCCGGAAACGTGCGTATGTATGAAACAATAAATGTTTTCATAGAAAGGAAAGTGAGCGAGCAGCGTGGCATCTTTTGACTCTGCCTCTATATGCGTACATGAATTTAAATAAGGGAATCTACTTTTGTGCTATACATACTGAGCAAAAATTGACAAGATCAGTATGCTAGCTTGAATTCCAAATATTTCTTTGAATTGAAACCTATAAGCGTTTCTCCATGAAAACGTCTTGACTTGTAATCCAATCATTATGAATTCCAAATATTTCTTTGAATTGTAACCTATAAGCGTTTCTCCATGAAAACTTCTTGACTTGTAATCCAATCATTTCGACTTATTACTCACATTTTGTATTGAGACGGAAAAAAAGACACGCAGTTGAAACAGGCTCCAAACAGCGGGGAGGTTACAACTGGAAAATTCACGTAGAATGCATGGATGAATGGAATAATGTTGTCGCTGAAACCATAAAATTTTAAAACAGCTTGCTTTCCATCACGTTTTCTCTAGCGTCGCTGGTGGAATAGTTACATTGTATGAAATACCCTCGATTTTTATAAATACACGAAAATTTTTGTATTGCTTTTCTACATTTAAGGGGAAATGTAGAAAAACTATAGATGTACTGATGTGAACTGAATTCACAACATAAATTAAGTAGTCAAAGCGTAACATTATATTTTCATTCTGACAGTACTCGTAATTTTAACAGAACCGTGTGGAACAGTCATCTACAACATAATATATAAGTTAGGGCTGCAATGTAGTGAATTTATGACTTTAGTCTAAAACGCGAAATAATTTAGTTGCATACGTACAAATTCTAAACTGACAACGAATTTCAGTTTTTACAAAAATGTGACTGAATTAAAAAATTGAATGCATAAGCAAAATTATGTATGTATTTTATAATATCTATACCACTTACATTTGGTTTCAGTAAAGATAGGTACATTCAACCGCAATCATGGGAGATAAACGCATGTTACAGAAATAGTTCTTTTTTTGGCTAGACAAAATGTATGTAGCTTACACACAACATTACAGAAACTTGCTTTCCGCATTGTTAGTCGCTTCCAAGAATTACATACATTGATTGGATATATTGTTCTCTCATTTACGCTCGGAGAGTTGTAATTCTGTAGGAACAATTTTATTTGTCATAATATGTGGTAAATAATACTGCCTAGACTGGACTTATCTCTGTCACAGTCTACTTTATATACACTGTAGAGATGTAATGCTGATTGTGAAGATGAACAACATTATGGGAGAAAGTGCTTTTTTGTTCTGCCTTGATATCTTGTGCTGTATCTGCTCAAGCAAAGATAGAACTACATTTGCTTGGGATTTTATTGTGATCTGTGTTGGTGATTGTAATCCACTCCGCTGAGATACATGTTGGTTATCTCGCTAGATCTATAATACGCTTTCAGAATAAAGATACGTGACACGTCTACTACTAAAACCGCAAATTTCTGCAGAACAGCAAACAAAACAAGAAGGAAATTGACTGCTGACGGTGCATTTCTCCCGTGTTGTTACCGCCCTTGTATATGGCCGTGCTCCTTGTTGCCGATTTATTACTTTATTTCGGATTCAATTCTGCTACTGCACCGGCTTGATTTGTGGGTATGTGTACGTAGAATTTCTGATTCAACACCATCATACGTATTATGGTGGGGATTGTCAAGTGTTTATAATAGAAACATGAGTTTTTGAAATTGCTTGTAAATTTTTATAGAAATATATATTGGATTGTTGATTTGAGACTAACCTTTAACGTACCCATGTACGTGAGGTACTCCGACAGGGAAGTAATAATAATAATAAAACTTGACTTGTATGACACATTTTTTGATTGAAGTGAAACAGAGGTTGCTCCGTGCGAGTGTTGTTAACTGACACAGTGTAAGCCGGAGAGCATTTACACTTTACATTCAAAATTCATGGAATGAGACAATCTAAATCATCGAAGAACACACATCGTAGTTATATTCTCCAGGCCTAGAAATTCTTGGTTTTATCAGAGATATTATAGTAAAAATGATCTAACATGTTTCTGGGGAAAATGCTTTAGTGAGATGTGAATCTTTGTGTCGGAAACCGTTTGCATCTGCATTAATTGATAGTGTATGTAATCTATTATCATGCATGCCTATTTTGGCGTTGAAGAATTAAAAACCGGTACTCTACACAAGACTGCTAAATATGTTCCTTTAAGAATACAATGAACAAGATTTATTAAAAAGATAAATGCAATTCTTTGAAAGGCATGTGGTATCCTGAATGATACAAGGAAACACAACATGAATCTCCTATTATCTCATCCAGTATTCCTCAGACTGTAATGGCAATGCTATACAGAAATGCACTACATATGAGAAAGGCAATATGCTCCATAAATCCCACTTAAATTCCGGCACGGGAAGTTTCATTTTCGAACCACTTTCCACACATTCTTCACAACTTGGTGAACTTCCTGCAAATAACTTAATTATTGCACCAAGAAGTAAAGGAGTTTTCAAACAGTAGGATCCCAATCCTCCTTTAGCCCCTTTCACAAAATGAGCATGGTTATAAATATCAAATAAAAAAGAGGGATAAAAGAGCACGTCTGAGCTTAACGCAAAAATCGCAGAATTGTTATCAAAGAAAAAAATTGTTGAATTGTGCCACGGTTTTTCTTCATTACTTCTTTCTTTCGATACGCTTTAATGCGGTAAAATGAATGACTGAAGTAATCGATGAAATCCAGATGATTTCCTACGTCCATCTATCAAACGGTCATCTAATATAGTTCAGAGGCGTATTTTTTCTTTGGAACTTACATTTTCTGTTTATCAAATACATTCACAACGAAATAATCCTCGTCACGTCCATTTATTTTCTCTTTTTCCTCTGATATTTTTTTCATTCTTTGTAATTTTGTCGATTGCCTTTCAACCACCTTCATTTCATCCCACTTGGATTCATTCGGTTGAGTCATGTTCTCTTTTCTCGGGTGGACAGTTGGTCAGTTGGCCATTTACTTGCTCCGTATGACAGAGAAAACTGTAACGTAGTAGCAGCTGAGACGATAAAAGAGGATTTACAATTTCTACTTTTCTTCCTCGTGTGTCAATCAGATATTGGACGCACAAACGTATGAAAGTAGTTAAACAGAATGGGACGGTTGGACGGAACTGAAAGAAAATGAACAAGGTTTTCAGAAAGACAGCGGATTTTGCGATTATTTCTTTGCGCTTTTGTCATCATTTCTCTTCCATTCTTTACCACCAACGCTGTTGGGAAAAGCTACTGGAGACGTTCTTTACTATAAATGATGATGGTTACCGTCAAGGACGTAAGAAGTTCAGCACAAGTGGCATCTTACCTCCATAACCTATCTTTACTCTTTAATATAAAGTAGATATTTACAACGTAGGATGGACAAAATATACGAAAATTTCGTTTTTTACCTTTATCTTAAGTGCAGTTTGCCTTTTCCGGACTTTCTTTCTGTTGCGTGTCTGTAAGTTGTATACTTTTCGCCTGTTTGAAATGTCGACTCAAGATTTGACAGAAAGGGAAGTAGAAAGAATGGTATTGCATGTGTAGTTTAGAATACAGCAGGAACCGGTTGTGAAAGTGGGAGAGAGAGATGGATGCCTTTTACTTTTGAAGTGTGCTTTCTCTTTTCTATGCTTGTTCAAGAGGCTCCATCTTGCCCTTCCATGTGTGCCTAAAAAGGGCGAGGAAGGGAAATATTGAGGCACTTTCTTATATATCAGAAATGAAAGGGGAGTAAGAATGTCAACGTAACTGAAGCCAACCCATCATCATATCATATAATATATATAAGTAAAAAATGCTCTTAAAATTTTCTCGCCTCTCATGAATCGTCTCAAGACTTGGCTGTGGTACTATCTAACACTTTCTATATAGATTGGTGGTTGGCTGTAGTTCTTTGTAGATTTCGGCAGACAATCGGGTTTCCATGCAGGCCTCCAGGCCTGAATTTCCTCCATTTCTTGTTTTCATTCGTCGCTCACTTTCATCCACCTTTTTCCTTATCCATTTTCAACGAAAGAGTCCACCAAAAACGTACTTGGTGGTATGGTAAAGCTCTGGAGTGAGTGTGCTGTAAAAAGAGAGTGAAATAATCTCAGATTCAGTGTAGAAAAGTGCTAGGGTTTCATGGAAAGAATGGAAATTGGGTGAAAAATAACGTAAATGCCACAAAGAAAGCATTTTACCTCTTTAGCTTTCTCCGAGTACACTATCTTTTGAATTACAACACCTACATATCACCCCAACCATATTGAATTCAGTATTGCTGCTCTAAAACACGTGAACCAAGAAAATCAGAATGAAACGGCAACATTGATAAAAAGAAGTAGTGAAAAAAAGAAATCCTCTTTCAAAGGAAAAGGCCCATCTTATGAGACCGAATGGGTTTCCCCGTGTATGTTATTTCGGGTATAGCATTCTCCAGCTGTTTTCACAATCCTCTGTCTTTTTCCTGAAGCCGATTCCCATTTTTCATCGTATGTGCAACCTACTAACACACCCCAACCATATTGAATTCAGTATTGCTGCTCTAAAACACGTGAACCAAGAAAATCAGAATGAAACGGCAACATTGATAAAAAGAAGTAGTGAAAAAATAAATCCTCTTTCAAAGGAAAAGGCCCATCTTACGAGACCGAATTGGTTTCCCCGTGTACGTTATTTCGGGTATAGAATTCTCCAGCTGTTTTCACAATCCTCTGTCTTTTTCCTGAAGCCGATTCCCATTTTTCATCGTATGTGCAACCTACTAACGTAAAGCCCTAGCCCGTTTTTTTATACCTTTTCTGTGGAGCTAAAAAAACAACGACCGGTTTGTGAAAGAGTGCAACATAGGAAGTGAGGAAAAGTTAATGTAATAGTTTCATCAGAAATGATGCACGTTTCTGGCAAAACTCGAATGCTTGAATCTGATGGTGTACATCCTAGATTTTTTATGGCGAACAATGAATAACCAACTACACAAGCTTTTCTTTTTTGTGGGATTTGGTTAAGGCTTTTACCTCATTTCTCTTATGGCAGCTGACTTAAATTGATTTTGAAGCGTGGGCATTTGCTTTTCAGACTGTATTTGCAGGCATATAAAACAGTTTTGTACATGTNCTTTTACCTCATTTCTCTTATGGCAGCTGACTTAAATTGATTTTGAAGCGTGGGCATTTGCTTTTCAGACTGTATTTGCAGGCATGTAAAACAGTTTTGTACATGTTGTCAATGAAAATATTTGTAATGTAAAAGCCACGATGAACTAAATATTCCAATGTGATATAAATAGTCAACAGGATGCATGTAACATACCTTGTCTGACATATCGTGTTCAATATTATCTTATCTCATAAAAATGACAGATGTTTCCTAGTTTCAAGCTTTGCTGTTGATACTTCCTATACCTGTCTATCAACATTTTATATCATTTATATTGATTTAAAACTAAAAGTGAAGATTAGATTATACTAGACGGAAGTGTTAGTAATCCTTTTCTTGACCTTATTCCTACCGTTTCCTGTGCACTCGAAAAGGCGAACACATGCCAAATAGAGCTGAAAACTAGCCTGAACTTTAAACGCTGACATGAAATCAATACATTTATATTTTATCTGAAAGAAGTAATAATATGCATGCGATACGTATGGAATGATAACTTTTAACATGCACGAATATTTACTTAAATTGTATGGCTGAACAAAAGCTCATCGGTATAGAGGATTTTTACGTTCCCATAAAAATTGCTGAAAAATAACGATAACAAATACTGAAGCCTACATGCGTACCTTTTGAACTTGGTACACACAGTAAAACAAAGTATCATATATGTACCTACATATATTATAAAAAACGTAACGTATTAAAATGCATGCCCACTTGAGTCAGGGTAAGTATATTTGTGTTTGTCAGACGCATTTAAAGAAGTCTCATATAACTGAAATACAATACCTACAAATAGACATTTAAATTGCATGAGAATTACTACACATCGGAGAATATCGGCTTAAGCTGAAATGAAACACACAAGCTTCAGAAGAGCCTGAGTCTAACTGCACTGAAAAAACAACTCACAGTGCAAGTGGATAAAAGTATGTCAGGGTGTTTACACATTGTATAAACTCATGCATGACTGGATTGTGTATCGTCAATCCAATATATTTTTTCACTGGAGAAAAGAGAGACGTTGGAAAAAGAAGGAGTGAAAGTTCACCCGTCCAAAGTATACACATCAAAGACATGTAGGAACTTCCACCAGCAGCACACACACTTTTGTAGAAATAGCTGGTGAAAGCAACGTACGTAGTAACATTTAATATCTGTGTGGAGCATAGGATTTTTCAATAAGTTCTCTGGACTCGCCCTTTTACTCTCGTCTTACTCTTACAAACCATACATGTGCGCTTTCATTTTTAAGCTTTCACTTTATTCCAACCTAACCAAGCAAAAAATAGTATCGTTATTTAGGAGCGCAGTTTATAATATTATAAGTAATGTGTAAGTATCTTGCTGAGTACTGACTTCTGTCGTCCGGTTTACAAAAAGGCTTTAACCCTAGAACTATCACCAATTCTCATTTTGTACCTCGGTCGGAATGCTTTGGAATATTTTTATGAAAACTCATCAAAGGTCCCGTTGTTACGGAATGTTATACGCAAGCATTGCCAGTCTTCTTCTCGTATTTATATATGGGTTTGTTTTCATTAGGTAACTTGAAAGTAATTTTGTTAGGATGGACTTTTTGAACAGCCTACCCAGCTCACCATAAGTTACATTGATTGCATGTGTAGGTATATGCCCATAACCAACCACGGTGAATTTGACCGTAAATAAGGAGCCAGAAATGTAACTTGTTTTGTATGGGATACCAGCATCCCAGACAAGCACTCCTGACATAGTATCCTTACTCCCAGTAGAAGTTTCCGCTTCCTTCCCAACTTTCTCCCGGGATACTGAACTGTACATATATATCTCTTTTACTACATACATCTTGCTTTATAAACCACATGCAAAAGCATATGCTACATGAAAGATTTAGCTGTGACCTAGTCATACTACTACGACTAATCTGTTACACTACTTCTTTTAACACGCTCAAGGCATCCCGTATTTTTTCTTGGAAGAAAACCGATTCCTATAAGAACCGGTTTTCGCAACTCTCCGTCTTTTATTCTGTTTTGTCATCGTGTACACCCAGCATAAATGTAAGATATGTCCACATGATGACGAGGGGATATACATATGTACGTATAAGGTATACTACACCACAGCCTTTAAGAACATATTTAATTCTACGAACACATATTTACTGTTTTACAGTATATATTTTTAGTACAAACATTTTTCACTCCTTACTAGTTTCCTTTCGTGTGAGTGAACGTGAATGCATCGTGGCATATTGTGTGTGTATTCCATCTTCCTTAGATTACATTACAAAAACCTCTAGATTGCATTCCTTCCTTTTTAGTTCGATTTCGTACATTGTAGCACCTATGCTTTTACAAAATACACACATACGTAAACATACAATTCCTTCTCCCGGGTGGATGAACTTGGAGAAAAGCTGTTTCACTTTTAGCTGCCGTTGAGTTATACTCTGTTGAAAGTACATAAGTTAAGTATACTCTTTCCCTCTCGAGGCAGAAAGCAGATTGAATTTCACTTGATATTTTTCCTACCCCTTTCGTCTTCTTTATTTTGCAACGAAACATTGTACAGGACATAGGGAGATAGCACCTAATGTGATATGTTTGATACAGATTGTGAAAGTGTCATGTATATGCAGTATAATATATAACTCATGCAACAAATTATTTTTTATCTTACTTTGTACTAATATGTCCATATAGATCTTGTATACGTATGTATTTATGTGGATGTGCTGAGAGAAAGCCAAAATGTACAATTGAGTAGCAATGCTTATATACCATGTCACGGTGTGACAAGTCTCCTTTCTCCCAATGGAAGATGCCATGTCAGTACGTTTATTTTAACTGGATGTTGATGTGACTATGATAATAATGATGTTCATGAGATACCTGGAAAAAGGTATTGCCGCAGTGACAGAAGCATATTGTTACACAGTAGGGTGTTCTGTATCACTATCACTTCCACATCCTTTTTTCTGTTTTTCTTCAATATCCGTGTCATTTTCAATATAACACAGCGCATGCAATGTCTACATTGATTAAGATTCGATACAATATACTGAGCAACGGTGTTTTAGATGTGGTAGTGGAAATATACACCAACTGACGAAGAAGACGATGAGAGACTTGGGATGTGTTATGTAATACGTCATCATCCATTAGTTCAGACAAGACTTGATGATACCGATGATCAAAAACATATACCAGTATATTTTTAGCAGAAAAAACTATATACAGGATGACTTTACATACATCGCTATACCTCTTTATATATTACGGTGCCTATTAACATCATGCTGTCGCGTCGTCGTGTCAGCTATTTTCCTTTGTTGTTAGTAATGAGTGCTTTCCACTTCCATCACAGGTTCTGCTTTCACAGAAAAAAACCCTTTCTTGTTCTTTATTACGATACCGAAAACACTAATGGCTCTTGGAATCATCAGATCCTTTCTTAGAGAAAGTCGGCCTATTTATGTACACACAATATTACCTATATTGGTAATGTTCCAAATGAATATTGATTTCTTGTCCATTTTCTCCCGCTAAAAGGAAGGAGGAGGCAATAAGTGTTGATATGATGATGTGATGGTGTCATGGCTAATATATCAGTAATTCAATCATTGATGCTATTAGTTTTCAATCAACTAACGTCAGCTAGTGTAATTGCGTGTTCGACGAAAAAATACTATCAAAGAAATGATTTACAGATCCAGCATTATATAAGGTATAATGACAGCGGAGAAAGTGGAAAAAGTTCAGGGGACAAAATTGTGAAATATAACTTACACGCATTTGACGCTGCAACACAAAAAGATTTCTACCTTTTCTTGTTGTGAAGCTTATGTAAACTTTTCATAACTACAAAGGTACCGAAGAGTAAAAATGTTACCTATTTTTCAGCACATTTACATTTTGAGCAAGTGATGAAGAAAGTATAGAACCCACACATGTAAAATTGGAACTATGTGTATTCGGCAAATGTTAATTGGGGGTAGTAATACTTTTAGTTTCGATTCTACCTACCCATAAGACTATATTAATTGCCATTGGTCGTTTCTCTAGGGTTTATTAAATGAACACTCATAAAAATTCCTGTAAAAAGGGTAAAAGTTTAAATAAGCACCAGTAACAAAAGACTCTGTTCTGTTCTTTGGGCTCATTTCATTCCATTATACTTCTTGTGTCACGCGATGTTCTCATCAATAATAGAGCCCATTCCTCATTTTTCGTAACAACAAGAGGTACAATATTGTGCTTCTGGGCAGGACATCACGTAGACGGGAGGCTATGGTGAAAGCACAAACGTACACAAAATTATATCTTTGTCATGCATCCATAGCATAATCACCAGGAACATGTATACATTTCTATATCTAGAATCTAGAAAACATAAAATGTAAGTTTGGTGCTACAAGTAATACATACATATAGCCATGTGTGAATTATTGAATAACTGCCAATGAGTGAGTGGCCTAAGTATGTCGCTGCTTGCTATACTGTACCGAAACTGCCTCATGAAAAGGCAAAAAGCTTAGCATAAGTAATATTTAACCGAAAAAATAAGCAGTATCGATTTCTCATTCCATTTCATAGATTTAGCTTGTTTAGGCGGATATTTTGTTTATAAAAGAAAGCATAGTGCAGTAAAAGTCTTGCCAAGAAGATTGAGAAATCTTTGTGCTTTAGCTCGTCATCTAAATTGCTTGGCGACCGTAAAACATACGAATCTTACTTTATCCGAATTCAGTTTGGGGAATGTATGTAAGAATATTCCAGTCTGCAGTTCCCAAAATGTACAGAGTAATTGCTACATGATGTCGATGACATGAGTATAGTTGCTTCAATTTTCATGAGTTGAAATACAATCACAGGTGGGTAGCATTGCCCATTTTTGTATCAGGGTGGGCTCTATGTTATTTCTGAGAGTGACAACGTATTGCTATCATCGACATTTTTGCAACTTGGGTTTGGGAGCGGCATTACACAAAATGCGTGACAAAGTTCTATAACATTAAATAGTACAACTTATGAATTTCATTGCATTGTATTAAAATAAAAGTACATGTGTCACGAACCAACTAAACCCTGGGTTTCCATATTATGTTTAACGGTATAACTCAATTTACTTATTAGTTCTGTTAATTTTTGGTAACCACTTCGAAAATACTTCTGTTATTTTTTGTTGAGTTAAAGTTCTGTTTTATGATGAACGTTTGTGAAAGGAAATGAAATGTTAAAAGAAGCATAAATAGAATAGAATAGTCAGGGGCTTTAATTAATTTCATTTACAATGGATATATTTATGGGTATAATGGTGTTGCATTCAAGTTGTTATGCTTTTCATGGTTCGTATCTACGAATATTAAACTAAAATGTATAAAAGTTCAATTCGTATAAAAGTCTTACACATCTCAAATGGTAATACGGAGCAGAGTAATGTATATCACATGAAATTCTCCTTTTCTAGATTTTAATTAGCGGTTCATTAGACGAAATTCAATTGGAGATGACATGAGTTGAATGAAAATCACCTCATCTCTTAAACGCATATTTGTATACCACATGCAAAGACAAATATTGACATAATTAATTAGCAACATTGAGCAACATGAAAGTTTCAGAAGGGCAAAGTGGAACCGGCAAGTAAACTCTCTTGCCTCCGCATCCAACAAACAGAAACTTTCTTTGCTCCAACATATATATGCTTAGACTTAGACATGTGTGTGAAAGCGTCTAAATTGTTAAAGGAAACTGTAATTTTTCTCGTCATGTCGAATTTGCATCGCAAAATGTTGCTCTAGTCTTCATACACCAAGGCTGACTCTGCTGTTTACACAAGCTACACACGTAACTTTTCTAACGAGTATGGATTTAAAAATGGTGTCTTGTTCATCTACTTCTCATATAGCCGCTCAAAAAGGCTCACCCACCATTACTCCTAAGCTTTCTTTCATAAAAGCTGTCACAAAACACCATCCAACTTTGAGAAAGTAGAAAAAGTTACGTTGTCAAATATGTAGCACGCCATATTTCTGTACACTCAAGTTCCACATGTGTATACAGAGCTTCTTAATCGATTATCGGATTTTTGGTTTGGTAAATAGTAAACAGCGTAATACAAAGCTGAAGCTAAGGAAAATCATTAGTTTGCTACGGTGAACAACAAAGGCCAGATATTAGACGGAAAGGTTCGCTGTGCTTTTTGGCACTTTGGCTATTAGAGGTTTTTCTAGCGGTTAGTGGTGATGATGCGGGAAGCATCAGCAAAGATGATGGTGATGCTGGTAGGGAATAAAGATGCGATTTGCTATGGTATATAATATACGGTGTGAGGAGATGTTGGAGATCATAGGGTAAAATTTGTTCAGAGGCAGTGGTACACTGTTGAAAAAGCAATATTATCCCACCAGCGTATTAAGGATAGGAAGGGGAAAGTTTATTATTATTGATTAAAGATGATGGTTGTAGAAACAGATTATAAGAATAAATTTTGAAATGATTATTTGGACTTCTTGCGGCCTAGATAGTTGCTTCTAATTCTACTCAGTTAGTAACGAGCAGTCTTCTTAAAACCTATGCTAAGAAGTTGATGCCGTCTGACTTTCTAGAGCCAACTTTCTCAACCTATGTAGTAAGGCAG
>JAHZNG010000467.1:0-10333 GCA_027744375.1 Orchesellides sinensis
TCTTTTGAAATCGTATACATATGATGTGGATGATAGATTAGGGGCAAATGACAAATGCTTAAAAATTTAACACTATAAACATAAATACCTCATCACCTATAGATTGATCGGTGAGGTAGCCATACCTTACACGAACATGAACTCGTTGTACATATAAGGTCAAAATGTATCTGTGGAGTATTGATACATAGGTACAACTACTATTAATAAACATTTCCCATCTCACACCCTATCTCCCATTAACTGGATATGAATTTTAGGGCATCACGATAACCCAGCCTTGGTAATTGAAAGCAAATGTCAAAAGAAGAAATATCCAGTTTCCTCCTACAATAAAATTATTTTACAAGCCTAAATGTAAACTAGTATTCCATAAAATATAAGCATTTGCTTGCACCAATTATTTATAATATTGTAATCATTTTGTCTCTCCCATAATTTAAAACTTTCCATTTATCATTGGAACTGAAAATGGGTAGTATCTATTTAATTGATAATTTAGGTATAGAATATAAAAAAGTGTGTCCGATGATAAACATTAAACACAGTTCAAGTTGGAGGCTACTGGGTTCCAATTTACTCTAAACCGAAGCTGACTTATTCTGATTTGTACATACCAGTTCCGTGTCTTCGCTTCTTACACGTGATCACTCAAGCATCTTGAAATTTTAAACTGCATAAAATTATGTGTGTATAATAACTATGCAGTCAAGTGTCAAATATATACATTAAATGGATATAGGTATTGAGGATTTATGTAAATTTCAAGATTCATCGAAAGCGAAAAAACGAATATTATTTTACTTCAAATTTGTTTTTTCACTTTGATACAAAAGTACTTAGAAGGAACAAATTGTTTTTATGAAATGTAAAACCATCATACTTGCTATAAAAGACCTAACAACATAACCTAATGCTGTTTTATTATGTTGATCTATACGTCTGTCAAACTTGAAATCCTTTATCGCTCATCCTACTTAATAACGTACAAATGTTAAAATGTCGAAGGAGCATAACCTAATGCTGTTTTCTTATGTTGATCTATACGTCTGTCAAACTTGAAATCCTTTATCGCTCATCCTACTTAATAACGTACAAATGTTAAAACGTCGAAGGAGCATGAGAGAACATGAGGAGAAACCGTGATTTTACACTCCTACACGATCTCAAAAGACTGGAGTCTCCTAAAATTATGTAGTACATGCCTGGATTGATTTTTTATGCATATATTTTGTACCTTGAATGCTTTCAACTCAAGAACATCATTCTGAAAGACTTAGCTACAATGAAATGAGAAATTTTTCCAAAATATAGCCCAAACCTTAATATGTAACATGAGATAAAGTGCTTAAATTTGTAAATTTGCCCTGCATATTAAAAGAGGATAATATTTGCGTACCCAATAACCTTTTATATTGCTTTCTCTTGCTTTCCACAGCAAAACGTGCNAAAAGAGGATAATATTTGCGTACCCAATAACCTTTTATATTGCTTTCTCTTGCTTTCCACAGCAAAACGTGCATTGTATTATGTAGGTATGGATAAAAACTAAAAATGGATTCTCATGACTTTATTTTGCCCTTGTCATTCTCAGATAAACTATTTTTCCATCTTTTTGTTAGCAAAAGGTATTAAATTAAAATGATAATTGCATTTATGCAACTTTGTTTTATCAGCAAGCAAAAACAAAACTTTTTCTGCTTATTGGCAATTGTGAATAAATTATCCTATTATCGAAAATGCCTTGAATGTTCTTGTTAAATATATTATACACAATAAGTAGAATGCCAATTTGCTTAATACGTGAAATATGCAACATGATTGAGAAAATATGCTTCGTATTCAAGAATATGTTGTGGCTTCAAAATACTTGAGAAGATAGACACAAGACTCACTACTACCTTACATCGTATAAACTTTAGGAGGATTAGGATTATATTTAAATTAAAACCCTTTGTAACTTCTTATTTTGAATGTCAAAACTACTTTCCCTTTTGACATGAAAAATGTTCTTGTCGTCTATATAGTAGAATTGTAAACTAAACGGAGAAATAGGTAACTGAATGACTAGGAAGAAGACTAGAAGCACTTGAATAGATGCTAATTGAAAACGTTAACGCGTGCATTTGCAATGCTTATTCATACATTTAATGCTTGTATGCATTAATAAAAGCATTTATAGTTTATCTAGTAAATATTAAAAGACCTAATCTTTCATTCAAAACTTACCTCAGCGTAGTTCGATGACTGCCTTGCCAGCATATCCGCTTGTGTGAGACTCGCCATTGTTAGTGAGTTTGTCGTATTAAGGGTAGCATCTTCAAAACTTGCCCGGCGACAGCTAATTCGATCTCTTTCATTTTGAACCGCTGAAGATGCAAATTCCAATAAAAATGTTTATAAGCAATAGTGTTATTATGATCAATTTTTCAGATGCAGGATTGAGCTTAACTTTTGTACGTGGTTAGCTTGGCTCAAAGAATTTCTTGCTACTTGCGATAAATTTGCATGGAAGAAATAATTACACTTTGTTAAACAATTTGTTATCCCCATCAGAGGTCCACTGCTACCATTTGCAACTCCGTTAGTCGCTGTATTGTGAGGTGGACTTCCTCCAAGATCCGTTGCATGTCCCATTGTTATCGACCCTTCAGCAGCACCTGATTCAAATATATCCGAAAAGGGTTAAAAATCACTTCCATTTTTGCATATCGCTTACAAAGCCATGCACATTAGTTGAATCACTATTACTCACAAATATACTCTCACGACAAAACTAACTTTTACAATTCATAATAAAACGACTTTAAATGACGCCTAGCCGTATTTATGTACCTTTCAGTGCAAGCCGGGGTCTAAAACAGTGTGACTTCATTACTTCTAATATTCGCATGCGGAAAGTAAATTCTATCCACTCAAACTAATACTTGTTCCACCAGCTTCATGCTACTGAATGAAATACTTGAAGATAAACTGGTGTATTTTTTAAAACCCCATATCACCCCTGTTTTTGATACATTTGCCTGATAATTGATAACGTCAAAAAAGATTGTATCTTATAAAATAATATAATGCTCATAATTTACAGATTTACATGAATGCCCACCATACTTCATCTGTATGACCGCTACCCTGTCAAGTTTCTGAGCACTCTACTTTGACATCTGAGATTGACAAACACTCGTAGTGTGCTCCATGAAAAGAGTTGTGAAATAATGTTTTATAACTTCATTAGACTGACGATCTGAAAACTTTTACTAAAACCTACGCAAAGTTCTTAGCTGCAACAAGTGTGAATTGATATTAATGAATGTGGTGCATTGAAATTGAAACACAAAATCACAAAAATATGTACACATACCTATGCAAATGTGCGGTATGAGAAATATGTATGAGTTTTACCGGTATAACGTGCTCATTTGTGTGCGTACTGTTTTGCAGTCCTTACCTTACTATTAAGTGTATTCATTTGGATTCATAGCTTTACACTCTCAATGCATAATCCTTCGGTGAATTTATCAACATGTCCTTGGCTAAAATCAAGGTTAGACCATTAACCATCTTTAAAAAAGTGCAAATCAAGTCAATGTTCTACAATCATGCATCATAAAATATGCTTGCAGCGTCATCATCGGCTGCCTCCAATGTTACACGTATCCATGCAGTAGCAAAAAATCTCCAAGATTTTACGCAATCCTGATATGATATACTCTGATAATCTAATGATAAAATAACTGCCAATCTTTAGGATAAGCGAAAGTTGGAAGTAGCTTTTATCATATAATATTAAGATACATGCTATGTGAACGAATACAAACTAAAACCTCCGTGGTTTAACCAAGTTCTTAAAAATATGCAATTTCTTTTCCAATAAATTACCAACCCTTCAAGAAGAAGACTAAAATGGAGGTTATCTACAGAATTCCAATTTTAAAAACTACAACGTAATACGTACCGGTGACAGAGCCAGAAACTTGTTGCTGACACTGATTCCAAAAATTTATTTTCCTTTCTTGACTCATCAGCATCATCTGAATTTCACTCTGTGGAACTTGATTAGATCCAGAGTAATAGTTATTGTTATGATAATGATGACAGGAGTTGTAAGAAAACTCAGGGAAATTAGGCTTTTCAGCCAAATGATTAAAAAATCCGAGGGTAGCCACTTCCATGATACATTAGGTTTTTAGAAAAATCACTAAAAAACAGACAGCTAAACTATTAAAGGTATAAAGAACTTTTACTTTTCTAACATTACAAAAAATATAAGCTATCTGCAACACCGCTTCCTTCAGCTACTTCCAGGTTTGCTGTCACTTGTTGAGTGACAGGAGAAACACTAAAACTTTCCTTCTTATTCTCCCAAATACTAAACTAACAACGGTGATAATGTATTGGTATATCAAGATGTATTCCTATATGAATGCATGGATGATGAATCTAGTATAGTATAGATTCTGGAGTCTTACATGTATCCTCTTTACCTTCCCATACATATATATACACGCATTTATGTATACGCATACCCACGCTTCTACAAGTAAAAGTATAAAACTTATGGAGATTTTGACTTTGACTTTTTTTTCTTTCTAAACGATTTTGCAAGAAAGGTCGACGAAAGTCACTCAGCAAAAATATTTTTAACCACCTGTCAATTTTGGTGTTATAAAGTTTTCATATCAAACTCAGAAATTACACATAATAAAATCTGCAATACATAGTTCTAACTAGCACTTCCGCGAACGACACATACTTCATGATGTAATATTTTGTACATGAAAGAAAGATTAGGTATACATGGACTATGGATGAGTAGTGTTCCTATCCTAACCCACAATTAACATTTTACGTTTAAAATGTTGAAACAGTAACACACAGGAGCAGATGAGCAGACTCCGGTGTTAGGAGAAAAACTGGAAATGAAGTGTCTCAGCATAAATAATTCCAGGCACCCTTAAATGCATATCTTTTTAAGGACTAAGGGCTTCTAGCCTTATTGTGGTTACCTATGTAATATGTAAATATTTTCTTCTGTTTTGCCTTGCCTTTAACTGACAGTTGCCGGTTTGATGTTTGACACAATATAACACACTTGAAAACATGCAGGCCACGAGTACTTACTCATCATCACCAATCCGTCTTTACATAAAGAATGTGTCAACGAACACATAAGCTTGGAAGCTGCATGCAGTTTCTTCGCCAGTTCTTCTTTAAAATATTTATTCAATTATACATGCTGAGTTGAGCTTTAAACCTATAGGAAGCACGAAGAAGATAACCTTACTTATGATGGAAATGAAGATGAAATGATCAGAGAGTACAAGACCAAGCTTACTGCATACGTACATAAGTTTGTCCGCTCGTGATTTCCTTGCAATTTACATGCTTGTTAATGCTATGTTAACATACAAGAAAGCGTGTTCATGTAAAGATTCTTGTATCTCCTTCGAGTCACCTCTCCAATACAATCTCCTCGTGGAGGAAAGCATATTAGAGAAAAAATCTTGCTAATTCAAGTATTGTATTCAAACATATGTACGTCAGAGATGTTTTAGGTTAATCTGTCCAAGACAGCGAAACCTACCTTAGGAATACAATAGCAAATTTGTACAAACCCAGTAGCGCAAATTATGCACCACATACATAAATGTTGTACGACTTTTCCCAATCTAATAAAAGGCAGATTTACGGATTAAAATAAGGATATATAGTTGTAGTTCCAATACTGGATCTATTGAGATCAAACAAAATTAAAGGAGGATTTTATCTTCTTAATCCAGTAATGGCTTAAGAATATTATGAGCACGCTGCATACAGCTCGTGGACATAATGGTTTTCCTTTATTGTGCCAGGAGCCAACTAGAATAATGTACGCATGCAGCATGTGAACCGTACATGCCCAGCTCATTCATTTGGTATTAAAAATTATTGGATTAACATTAACGAGATAAGTCATTTTTTAAAGAAAACCTTTAATCTTATCGTTTTTTGTTATTATCTTCAGGCGCCTACGAGAAAGTACCCTTTGTAAATTAAAAATAGACGCTGTTCATTAAGAACTTAGAACATAATGTTTAAACAAGAAACCTATATGAGTTATCAGAGTAGTTCGCCTTCTTCAGATCATGATTCATCTGGACTGTGGACAAATATTTTGGTGAAACCATAAACTACGACAAAGTAGTTTGACAGGACTGAGTCATGCTTGTAAAACTTTGTTTTTCCTTCTCCGTTAGGGTAAATTAAAAAAGAGATTCGTCAGCACAATAGGTGCTTTTTTGTGTTGCTCAACGAGCAGATCAAAATGAGGAATGTCAATGTCCCTATTTTATGACGACATAACACAAATCAGTCATATTTCATTCTTCCTTCATTAGGTGTTACGGTATTTAGTAGGCATACGTTGGTAATATGATTATGCCGATGTTTTTGGAACCAGATTAAGTATTACATTTCTAGCCAAGCAGCTGTCCTGCCATTTGGAATGACAGTAGCAAAAAAAAGAAGTTAATTACTCTGCTAAAAAACAAAATGCATTTGCAGTGACTCCTAATTGGATGCCTGAATGCTGAATTTGACTCTCATTGAACATTCAGTTTGTGATTTCTTTATCATATCATATGTCACCATTTGCACATAACATACATAGGTACATACAATATATGACCAATGGCAAAAATGTTGAGAATTTGTCTTTCGGATAAGACAAGGAACATACATGCCCACAGTAATTACCGATTTTCTTTCAATATCTTAACTAATAGCCAATATGATTGTCATATAAAATCTACAATTCCACTCTTTTAAATGAACTCGTACATACCGCACAAGTAAATCAGGACTTAAACGATTGACTTTTCGGGTATTCGTAGGTAATGTGTAAATGCCTAAACATTTATTAGATTATTTGATTGACGGCTCACCATCAAATTTTGCATAACACATTAAAAGCATTCTATGCATATGTCACTTATGAAATGATCTGCTTGACAATGTTCTTGGAAGCAGCTCAGCGTATTAATCGTTAGTGACTTCTTTCAAAAAATTCACATACATGTTAGTATTATTGTTTTTGGGTATTAACAATAATATATAACCATACGACTGATCAGACCACCAACAAAGATTGTATACTTAAAGTTTATTTTCCTAAAACGCTGGGTTTTATTGCAGTACGATAACTTTGGCTCATAAAAAACCAGAAATCAGATTGAGCATGTCGTCGAAGTGCGTTTCCGCTGTTCATCCCACCTCCTTCTGACAGCATATTTACTTATCCAAAAGATATGCAAGTTTGAATTATTGAGTGAAACAAATAGCCTTCATTATGACATGAAGCAACAATATTATATCACGCTACGCTTCTTGTTGAGATTGAGATACATATGTTTGTCTTGAAACATGATCTGTATTTAGTTCTAGAGTCCTTCAATATTTTTCTTGGTATGGTATTGTTTCTTAGAACCTTTTATCGTTTTATTGGAAAAAAGATGAAAACCTTTTGAGTCATTACATGTAGTCATACACAATATAATTCGGATTACCTAACTTTGTTTGACAAGGCTGCTACAACAAATCTCTTTGCATATAAGCCTTTAATGTACATAAGCCTATGCTGTAAGAAACAATTCATGTGAAGTGCAACTAAAAATTAGGTATGCTCTGTACAAAATTTCCTCAATTGACCATGAAGGAAATAGAAGGTTTTAAGTTTTATGGATTAGTGTGTGCTGTTGCTATTGCATGGCTATATGACTCATACATGTAGAGAGACTGAATCCTGGAATAACTTTGTATTTCTTATCTGTACAATTCCCTTTAAAAGGTTTTCAGTTTTGTTCCTGTCTCCAAGCACGTGGTAAATTGGTGTGAAATTAATGGATTTAAGATTTTTATGCTGAAATTTAATGCTCCCATATCTGAGCAATTGATAAGCAAGCAACATATAACATAACTGATAAACAAGTATCATTATCTAATTCCTGTTTATAAAACCCATATTGCCTAAGCTTGGTGTTAATTTTGTAACATTTAATGTTCCCAGCTTGTAATTAATGAAGACATTTTTGACAGCTACTGCCGAACTGAGTTATTGCACTTCTTATTTATTCCTTACAGTATCTTTACATGACCTATGAAGGTAAACGGGTTTATGCAATAAAGATATGACACTTTTATTCCTACACTACACTACCTACGCGCAGAGCTGGTTCAGTGAACCAGTTATTATTCTACCCGGTTAAGAACAAAAAGGCCATAAACAAATATCCTGATATGGTCCACGTGCATGACACTGCAAACAAGTATGCAAAGATTTGCCCCTCATCATCATTGCCAACCAAAAATGTGTCGCTTCCGCTTGTTTTCATCGTGTTGACATGTTGATAGGGCATGAATAACAAGTTTGGTGTATAGGGTATAGCTATATTTGGAAAAAAATCTTACGTTTGTGTAAAACAGTTTCTTTGGTTGATACACGCATTCCTACGATGTTATTGCAGGAAAAATAAAAAACAAAACCTGCTATGTATAGTGCCTTGGTTTTTAGAAAAAATACAAAAATATGAAATTGGAAAAATATGAATATCCAGTGTACCTTATAAGGATGATTATATAATGTGACAAGCCACTGAAGAAAACGGTACAGTAAATTAAATGCTAACATGTACCATTTTAAAACTCACACTACATACGGATACGGAGGTAGGTGGTCATTCAACAAATAGCAACTTGAGGCTTGCTTTATCAACTGATTAATCATAAACTTTTTTGTGTAAAACGTACACGTAAGTTCGTCTGTATACTTATGATTCCGGAAATGTTAAGAATATGAGCACCACACTCCACCAAATAGTTGAAATTGCTACCAGGTATACAAATCGACTCACCACCAAAGAACAGAAACGTATACCTTGACAATTTTGTAAGTCTCCAGATCCAAAAATGATTTACTGGTTATATTTTAGCAAATCTATGCAGATACTTATAAATGAGTTGTACACTCCAAATCTTGCAATTATGTACTTTCTTACTATGATATAAAATCACAACTTGCGATTCAAAACAATCAAATTTTGACTGACACTTGTTGGATCACTCTGTGTGTAGAGGAAATATTACTTGTATTATTACTCAATGTGCAGAAGTGGTGCAACAAAGATTGTCTGAGATTCTGCATCAAGTGGTAAATTTTTATGACATTACAGTAAGTTTTGTCTTGCCCTGAAAACCACTGGAAACTATTGAAGAAACGAGTAAGCTGTGCATGCTTTAACCAAAGTCGACTGAAGGTTGGCAGTTTTTTATGTTCAACTTGTTTACATCACACACACGATATTACTTTTTTTGCATATATGTTCCTCGTTCAGTTCCTCCACTGTGGTTTTAAGTCATTGTTATATACAGTGATACAGTTAGCTCGATTATTTACATACATTACTACTAGATCATGGTACATAATATACGAAAAGCAATATCTGTCAATTATATGTACGTAATGCAATTCTCGGAAACTCAAAAAGCATGACTTAAATGGTTTGGTAGTGTATCCATAAAATTATACATTATACTTATATAATACTTAACTTGCGTCATCAACGACCTAAGCTGGTGTGTTAATATCCGTACACATCTTTTTTGTTTTGTTGATGCCTTACTATATATAACTCATACAAATAAAAAAGCATGCTCATTCAGAATAAAAAATATTTACAATTTAAGCTCCATAAACATAAGAAATTGCATTTGTACGTACACACTGGATGAAGTATGGAAAACAATTTATTAACCAAATGTATAATTTCATTTAAATCATAGTTGAGTCTAAAAACGAATTATATATACATAGGATTGTGGTCCTGTATTTTCCAGTAATGACGCCTCGCTGATGAATGTGTTTGTAAATGTGTATTTTGTATTCGTAAAAGGATTTAAATTTTTATAACGCATACAGTAAATCCTAAAAGTATTAACTTAGAGATATTGTTGAATGGGAAGAATGCTACCAGCAAATGTGTTAATAGTAAAGTTCATATTTACGTGCTTTGGAGCATGTTTGAATATACTTGCAAAATTTACGTTTAATCTCGTTATTAAACAAGTTCAAGGATACTGAAAATGTAACTTCTTGCTTTTCCTATTTACTTCAGGCATGCAGTGCGGGAGGGAAAAAAGTACGCAAATGTATTATGCATAAATAGTTACATTTTGGAAGGTAGAATTTAACAGACACCCAACGGCTTAAGAAATATATGTACACAGATGTATAAGTATTTTTAAATACGCACATGCGTTAACTAAATCTTGATAAGAAACTTATAGAAGTATTTATGAC
>JAHZNG010000468.1:0-11002 GCA_027744375.1 Orchesellides sinensis
GAATTCGAAAAAAAATGGAAGTATGACATCGTTTTTACATGTTAAACCCCGTCCCTATGAAACAACATTGTAAACATCTTGGCTTTACATTCTCTTAAGTTGCTTTTCGTAGAAAACTTATATTAGAAAAATCGGATGTAAATATATATATATATATTTAAAATATAATCTCCAAAGGAAACAAGTTAATTTTAGTAGCATGAAAAATATTGTCCAAAATGTTAATGTTACATGAATTATACAGGTCGTAGCCGAAAGCTCGACGTTCAATAAAATGTTTTCGTCTAATATCGTTCAAAACCACCCAGATAATGCTCACGGAGGATGGAAAAGGCTGTTAAGCCAAAATCGTATGTAAACATCGAATCATCAATTTTTCGCATGTAGTAAACCACTAACCACTTCGCCTTCCGTTGATACCGTAGCTCCAAATTGGACTATTTTATTTACAATAAGAAAGCGTGTATTTCATTTTTATTCAATTAATTAAATTTGGTTTTGTATATTACATTTCGATGTGCCTACTCAAAAATCGTTTGTATGGAAAATAACATGGGCTGTGCAAATAAGGGAAGTTATAAAGTTTTAGCGTCTATTTCTACTAAATAATACTAATTGTCTTAAATGTATTTTTAAGCTTAACTGTTTTGTAAAAGACAGACGCACAATGTCCAGTTTAGAAAGGCGTCTTCATTTGCAAGCGCAGTGCGGAAGTTGACATTTCTTATTATTCCCATTGAATATCCTATGGACGGGCAGCTTTCAATTAGCCTTCGCTCAATCCGGAGGGTCACAACGTACCCCCAGAATCTTTTAAAGGTTTTCCCTTCCCGGTTGAGACTTCCAGCAAAATTGTAATACATGTAGTTATATAAAGCACAAATGGTGACAATAAAAGGACAAGAAATGTATGTCAGGAGGGTTAATCATTACAAAATGTCCCTTGCCAAATTCATCTCTTCAATTTTCCTCCACCTTCAAACCCTTCCCTTCCGCCGGCGCTTTTTATGAACAAAACCACCCTAATGGTCACACCCCATCGCACCCTGAACAAATTCTTTGCCTCGTTGGAAATCAATCACTACCCTTTTTAAATAGTCTCTCGGGACTAGTTGCATAAACCGGAAGTGATCACATTTTACTCTAAAGCTGCGATCGGACTGATTTACGCCTATTTTGGAATTATGTGTGGAATTGAAGGGTTATTTATTTCTTATCATAATTATTTCAGAAGATACTACCAGAAATCTATCCGAAAGTCCAATTCGCTCTGTAAAATCCTTTCAACAATCTCACAAGCTATTTCAAATCACACCCAACTCAATCACCCAATTGTTTGCTCCCGTATTAATGCTAGTTGGCAGCTTAATCGGTATCTTTTGTGGATTTGTCACCGTCAAAATCCACTCCCTCGATACATCCGCTGACCTACGGTTGATAAGTATTGTGAAAATTTGTACAGCATTGGCAATAGCAGATGGAATGATGACCTGGATGGCTTCCGTTGCTCTATTGGAAGCCCAAAAGTAATCGCATTATGTTGTCATCCGAAATAATTCTTCGATCAAATTGATTGTTGATTAATTTAGTAAAAAGGCAGATAATCGAGGAGCGTGACTTAAATATACTTCCTCCTTCTTTATTTTTTTAACCTTATATGACCACCCTTCGGAATGGTTTGAATTAATCATTTGTAAAATCCTATTCAGATAGACAACAGACAAATAATATACGATTTTGCGAGTTTTCACATTATTTTATAACTCTTCGTAATGCTGCTTGTTAAATGTTAGATAAGGCCCAATTCGTAGTAGAATTAGCAAAGGAAAGTTGTTTTTTTATATGGAACGCCTTCCCGCACGTACTCGTACCATATGTAAACCTTATGAAAATCCACGTTTAAACAATTCCTGTAATTTGTCAATTTATTTTAAACTTGTTCCTACCCAAAGTAAGGGTATTTTATTGAAACAGTAGTAGCTGGTTACCAATCATCAAATTAAGTATAATTTCCTGTATACAATAAAAATGCTGTAATTATTTTAACCAGCGATTGAAAATTACATTAAATCAGTACAATATCAAACCTAGTTCCATTGAACGATAATTATGATAAAAAGTCACAGACAAGCTCGAATTTACGCAATACGCAAATTTATCTAGGTGGTAGAATCCTGGGCGGTGGCGAAAACAAGGCCAGTTTGGGTATTACTGTAGAAGTGTTAGCATTTCGTTAAAAAATCCATCAACAATGTCGCTAGCTAAGTCCATTTGTTCAATTTTCGAAGTTCTCCAAAAATTCCCTTTTCCCTCCCCAATTTTTATTGACAGGTGGACCATAGATGTCTCACTCCATCCCGCCCTGGACAAACCCTGGATGAAGTTTCTTTGTTTTGTACTTTCACTAAAAATTGTTATCCTCCTCATATTTTTTTGCTGGAGGGTGCTCTACCTATTCCTTAACTGGAGTGACGATAGTAAACACCTGGAGGAGTTTTGCTTTTACCTGTTTGACATTTGCGTTGTAATAATTACCTTATCTACCATCTGGACGTTTGGGAGAATCCAGAAGGAACTTTGTATTGCATTCAAAGAAACGCTTAACTTGATTTCCAAGTGTAATAAAGGGCCCCCTCTTGCAAGAGGCAGATTTGAGTTGGAGGAGATGTTCATCTATCAAATTGCATTTGCTGGAATTGTAGCCGTTCCCACTTTGGCTTTCTTTGCACCTTTAGGAATCAGCTATGACCCATTTCAAGTAATTATCCGAGAGTGGTGGCAAAAACCGGAAATGATCACTTTCTACTCAAAACTAGTCTTCGGCTTGTATTTCGGGTGTTTGGCGAGTTTCGGGGGAATGCAAGTTATAACCATGATCCTATTTATAATTATTACAGCAGATGGAATTCAATTTGTCTCCGAAAAGGCATATGCTATAGGAGATCGCGTAAAAACGTTTAAAAGTTGTTGCAACTTATTTAGAATGACGCAAATACTTTTAATTCATGTAAATTCCATTACGGAATGGTTTGGACTGGTTTTATTATTGATAGGCAATTATATTGGTGTCATGTGTGGCTTTGTCACCCTCAAAATGTACGCTTCAATACATCCCATGACATACACCTGTTTTGTATTTATTCTGATCACTATCTACATCGCCAACTTTGTTCTTATCGGAATGGCTGCAACAGTGAACCAAAATGGACGCCAGTTTAAATCATTTTGGAAACGGAAAGTGAAGTCAAAAGGGGACCTGAAACAACTCAAAGCATGTGGAGACATTGGATACTCCGTGGTGGTTATCAGAAATGTAAAAAAGACCACGGCACTGGCAACTACGGATGCGATGGTAAGTTGGACCGCTTCAATTGCTTTACTTGAAGCTGGCACTGGTGGTTGAGCAATGTGACCCCATGGAATGATTATTGTAAATTGGAAGCAATGTACTAAATAACCCTTAATCTTAAATACGTTAAAATACCCTCCAATTTGTCGTTAAATTCGCAGAGGGAAATAGATTTGAGCTCAAACTCCCTTCCTCACGCAATAATCAAAACTTGCGTTTAGACTACCTCCGTAATTTGTCAAATTACCTTGTGACCCTACGTTTTATCCTAATCTGTAGTCGTAGTCTTTTAAATTAAAATTATATCTGGTTACGAATTACCAAAATATATATAACTTTAAGACAAAAATTGCTGTAATTGCTCTAGCAAGCAACAAAAAGTTACAATAAATTGCTTATACTTACAATTCCAAACTAATCACGCATACTTTAAAAGTATAATCTCGCATCCGAGCAAGACACTTGCAAGAAAATTATCCAGATAGAATTGCGAGTGGGACCAAAAATAAGATGGCAGTATAGGTACTTCCGTGGCATTTTAAACATCTCAAAGAAAATCCTCCAAAATGTCCCTAGCTAAACCAATTGTGACACTTTTCCTCCACCTCCAAAAGTTTCCCATTCCTACTCCCCTCTTCATTGACAAATTAACCAAGGCCGTGTCACCCCATCCCAAACTGGCCAAAATCTGGTTAAATATTCTTATACACTTTGCATTTCCTTTAAATTTGGTTGTACTCTTAATATTTTGTTGCTGGAGGGTACTGTACCTATTTCTAAACTGGAGTGAGCAAAGTAAACACCTGGAGGAGTTTTGCTTTTACCTGTTTGACATTTGCATGGCCATCCTCGGCTTATCTACAGTCTGGACCCTAACCAAGCATCGCAATGACATTTGTATTACATTCACAGAACTACTTAATTTGGTCCCAATGCGAAACCCAAGGAAAGGATCCCCCCTCAGCAGCCTTTTTGAACTTAAGAAGCTGTTCATTTACCAACTTGCATTTGTCTTAACAGTGGCCACTCCCCTGCTCACTTTCTTTGCACCTTTAGGAATTAGCTACGATCCAATTCAAATTATTATCCGAGAGTGGTTCCAAAAACCGGAAATAATAACTTTCCCTGTAAAACTTGCTATTGGAATATTGTACGGGTGTTTTACAGGTGTTGCAGCAATGCAAGTTGTAACCCTTTTTCTACTCGCGATTCTTTCAGCAGATGCAATTAAATACGTATCCGAAAAGTCATACTCAATAGAGGATTCCATAAAAACGTTTCAAACTTGCTACAAGCAATTCAGAATGACACAAATACTTTTAATTACTGTGAATTCCATTGGGAAATGGTTTGGACTGGTTATAATGATAATAGGCAGTTGTATCGGCGTCATGTGTGGCTTTGTCACCCTCAAAATGTATGCTTCAATACATCCCATGACGTACACCTGTTTTCTCATTGTTTTGGTGACCACCTACATTGGCAACTTTGTCATTGTCGGACTGGTTGCAACAGTGAACCAAAATGGACGCCAGTTTAAATCATTTTGGAAATGGAATGTGACGACGAAAGGTGACCGGAAACAACTGAAGTCATGTGGAGACATAGGATACTCCGTAGTAGTAATCAGGAATGTAAAAAAGACCACGGCACTGGCAATTGCAGATGCGATGGTGAATTGGACTGCGTCAATTGTTTTACTTAAAGCTGGCAGTTAAATAGATTTGAGACGAACGGGTAAAAATAAATTCAATTTTGCACAACCATGCGGAAATGATCTACCAAATTACCAAATTGACTTCATATCTTGAAATGATCTACCCTGAAGTCAGTTGAGATACATGTGCGTCTATCTATTTGGAGTAAGTTTTATGGCGTTTCCCCTACTCCTCTGTTGTTTCCCGCACGGACTGGACTGTGATCCCTTTCAGTTATTATTTTGACTTGTGGTCCACAATGAGTCAGTTCAGTTTGGCGTCAAATATTTAATCAAAATAATAATCAGTGGAGTCTACGGCGTCGTGGTCATTAGCGGGCGGGAATCTGGCTGTCTTTGATGCTCGTCAAAATTATGATAAACAAAGGAATGGAACAACTACAACTATCCCGCAAACTCTACCCCGCCTCACTAGTCTCCATTCTTGGAGGGGCTCAAAAATGGCCAGTGGTACCAGTGCAGCGGTTTCGTGGTTCACTCCAGACATACAGAATGCTTTGAATTCTACTATGTGTCATTAACTCTGTCATTCAATCCTTTGGAATTGTGTTTACATTCATGGGAGTGTGTCTCACCGTGGCGTGCTGATGTGAAGGTCTAAAAATGCACGGGACACTCCCACTGGTTGCCTATTTGGCGTGCCCCTTCGTAGTGATCATTGGCTTCACCATATATTTTCAATTTTCACCTACGCCTTGCTAAATCCCCCTATAAGAATTGCGTCACTTTAAGCAAGTTTGGAACCATCTTTTTTCTATTAAATGGAGGAGGGAATGGAGGGAGTTGGAGTCGTGCACTCCCAAATGATATAATATCGGCCCAGTGCAAAATGTCAATAAAACCACAGCTGTAGCCTTGGCAAATGTGATTATCGATTGGAATGCCAATGTAACATTGCTAAATTAAAGGTAATCAGGAA
The DNA here is from genome assembly GCA_027744375.1 of Orchesellides sinensis. Taxonomy (NCBI): domain Eukaryota; kingdom Metazoa; phylum Arthropoda; class Collembola; order Entomobryomorpha; family Orchesellidae; genus Orchesellides; species Orchesellides sinensis. The sequence continues at coordinate 5,986 of JAHZNG010000468.1, forward strand.
AACTCCCAAATGATATAATATCGGCCCAGTGCAAAATGTCAATAAAACCACAGCTGTAGCCTTGGCAAATGTGATTATCGATTGGAATGCCAATGTAACATTGCTAAATTAATGGTAATCAGGAATATCCTTGGTCATTAAAATAATAATTACGTATTTACTATTGTCATTGACATTATATATGAACAGCAACCTTGATAATGTTAACTTGGGATGCTCTTTTTAAATGAAAAGTTTCACAAAGCAACAGTTGGTGACTGAACCTGCTTTACATCAGTCACCATGTCTCTCACAAGTGTAGCAGTGACCCTCCACCTGCTCCTCCAAAAGACCATCCCTTCCCCATACTGTATCCATCCCGAAAATTTTCAAGTGGGAGAAAACCCCCTTCATTCCAAAAAGCACCATAGAATCTTCCAACGTCTGTCAAACACAAGCGAAATACTTATCCTCACATTCTTGATTTGGCGCTTGTGGTGGCTTATCTCAAACTGGGAAGGGGGCCAACACAGGATGCAGTTTACTACATACGTCACTGGAGTCTGCCTGATTAGCATTGCCCTGTCAGCATGGGTGACTGTAACAATGTACCAAAAGGAAATCCAGCTGGTGCTCACCGAACGCTTTAAGATTGCCCCAGTGCCCCTCCAAAGTACCAACAGACCCCTTCAGTTAGACTGTTTTCTATTGTACGCCATTGGAGCCAGTTTTAGCGCCTTCCCCTTTCTAACCCTTTGCGTCCCCTTTGGAGTGGACTTTGACCCAGTTCAATATATTTGCTCACCCCTCCTTAAATCCAGCAGGACGCCACTCCCTGTCAAATACTCCATCACAATATTTGCCAGCGGGCTGTACGGCGTGCTTACAGTATTCTCCGCGGGAATTATCCTCCAACTTGTGCTTTTCCTTATTATGATGAACGACGGGTTGAACACCCTTTCCAAACAACTTTACCCTGGCACCCTTACCTCCACTCTTGAAGACTACAAGCACCTCTGGAAAAGGTTTGGCACCAAATGGAAGCTCCCCGCCAGATGCAAAGGTCACACGTTCTCAGGAAGCCTCCAAGTATTTCGCCAACTACAGATCCTACTTGGCGTCACCAATTCCATGAGCAGCACCTTCTTATTTATTCTGATCATGGTTGGCATTTGCTTAACCGTGTCCTGTGCCTATATAACCCTCAAACTGTACCATTTCTTCCCCTTGCTCACCTACTCTGCTTGCCCCTTCGTTGTGATGGCGGGCATATCATTTAACTTCATGTACTTCCGTCTCGCTGGAGAGCTTCACCGGAGGGGAAATACTTTTAGAGTATTTTGGAAATACTTGATTACCCTCCAGGCTGAGAATAAACAGCTTATCACCTGTGCCCCCATAGGATATAAAATGGGACCACTTCGAAATATTAGCTACCACACGGGGCTGGTTAACTTTGAAGCGATTTTAAGTTGGACTGTGGCCGTATCACTTATACAAGCATAAGATAACGTTGTAAATCTCATATAGGAAATTGGTTTTTAAAAAAGGAGAGCGGTAATTAAAGCTATCCTTCGATGGATCAAAGGTGCCTGTGCTGAATTCGCAAGTTTAATAAAATACTTTCATTGTAGTTTCCAAAAGAACAATGTAAGAACTGCTAGTTGGCTGGAAATTGGTCTCGTATTAAAACATTTTCTGTCATTATAATAATCGCTATAATAATCGTATTTTTACTTATTTTCTTGTGTTACGTGCTCACTCCAGTTTGAAAGTTTATAGAAATTATAGTTAATTCCGTTATTCCAGGTTCAATTTAGAATTCGAACCATTTAGAATTTGCTCTGAAAATAATGTTTTTCGTAACCAACAAAATTTGTCTTTGGTGGAACGACTCGTTTATGGTAAAATGACTGCAAGTGTTCAAGAAAACTGAGTAACTAGATTTAGGCAGTCCTGCTAATGTTTCACCGGTTAGAAAAGCATGTCTCTAAATTTTGAAGCATGTATTGTTTTGAAATAAAATCGTACAAATTTTAGATTATTTTGTAAAACTGGCTTGAATTCTAGGATATTCTGTGAAGTAAAAATTACATAGTATGTTTGCAAGTATTTTGCAGTCTTTTCTAAAGTTTCACTTGTTCTAAAAGCATGTCTCTTTCCAGGGCTGCAGTGAACCTCCACTGCATCCTCCAAAAAACTATCCCTCCCCCTTACTTTATCCATCCTGACACCTTCAAGGTGGTGGACAACGCCCTACATCTCAAAAAGGTCCACAAAGTTTACCAATTTGTATCAAACACAACCGAAATCCTTGCTCTTGGACTGTACACCTGGAGAATCTGGTGGCTTATCTTTAACTGGAGCGATCAAATAGAAGAATTCTTTATATACGCACTATCAATCGTTTTGATAACCATCGGACTGTCTTCATGGATAACTGTGACAAAGCACCAAAAGGAAATTCAATTTGTACTCACACAGCGCTTCAACATGGCCCCCATACCCCGCCACGAGCTTAATGAGCGACCTAAACTGGACTCCATGTTTCTCTACATCTTTGTCGTCTACTTCTCTGTGTTTCCTCTTATGTTTCTATTCATTCCGTTTGCAATGGACTTTGACCCTATCCAGCTTTCCCTCCGACCTCTGCTCCAACACCCCGGGACCCCACTCATAGCCAAGCAACTTATTAAAATATTCGCCAGTATTTTATAAACTGGGGTAGCCACTTTTTCTGCTGGGACTGCGCTCTCCGGAACGCTGATCTTCCTTATTATCAACGGGGGTTTTGAACAGCTCTCCAAACAGCTATACCCTGGCGACCTATCCTCCAGTCTTGGTGCCACATGGAAACTCAACCCAAGCAGGTCATTTAAGGAGTCTCTTAAAATCTTTCGCAAAATGCAAATCCTGGTTGGCGTCACCAACTCCATAAACAAAACCTTGTTTTTCATACTGAATTCAATGGGAGTCGGCTTGGCTGTAGCTTGTGCCTTTGCAACTCTCAGGATGTACCAGTTTCTGCCTTTGGCGTCATATGCAGGCTGCCGTTTTGTAGTAATTCTGTGTTTATCATATAACTTTAAGTACTACAGCATGGCTGGAGAGCTTCACCGAAAAGGTAACATGTTTAAAGTGTTTTGGAAGTATTTAATTACTCAACGGGCTCAATTGAAGGAGTTGAGAGCCTGTGGTCCAATCGGGTACTCAGTGGGACCCTTACGAAATGTTAGTAACCACACAGCGCTATCAAATGCAGACGCCGTTTTCAGTTGGACGGTGTGCGTCGCCCTGATACAAAATCACCAAGAGACAACCCTGCCAGTGGTCAGCTATTTACATTAAGCAAATTGCATAACAAAAGGGCATATGCAAAACGTTAAGGTAGCAACTCAGATTTGTAGTTATGGGACAAATTTCTAAAAAATCTGTTCGATTAGCATTAGAGGCATATGGAAATTTCTGAAAATTTATTTTCAAGCTTCTTTTCTGAGTACCTGGAAGTTTTCAACGCGAGGTGCAATCNTGAAAATTTATTTTCAAGCTTCTTTTCTGAGTACCTGGAAGTTTTCAACGCGAGGTGCAATCACCAAAATTTGTAGCCAATGAGCTGAAGTTTTTTATAAAAAAAATAAAAATTACAATCTTGGTGACCCAAATTGAACTCAAGCCCTTCGCATAAAATTGCTCAATTTTCCAATCTCTCATATATCTGCAGTCCAGTCCCATGGGTGTTTATGGAAGCAAAAGTGTGTATAATTCGTGCATGAAAAATTCTAACAAGACGTAAAAACTCAAGCATTTGAATTAAAAATTAAAATCATAATTTGATTCCTTGTTCAATAGTGAAAACACAGGTTATGTGATGGAGCCTATAACACCTGAGGCAGTCACAAATGCTATCTCTTATGTAAAGAAGAGTAACGATTCAATATTTTCAGTTCCACGTAGAATTTATAAACAATTTGCTGATGTACTCTCTTATCCAATCTCTGTGTTATTTAATACAATTATCACGACAAGTACAATTCCAACTAGTTTCAAATCTAGCAATTTGTACTCCATTATACAAAAAGAAAGGGCCGTATACTTCGCCTAGCTCATACAGAGCAATCTATGGTTTAAGTTTTCTTACCAAGGTATTTGAACGAATTATTTATAACAAATTGCTGGGAGCAACTTTTAACCTTCTGTCTGAAAATCAACACGGTTTTAGGTCAGAACGATCTTGTGAGACTGCAGTAACACTGTTTACGCAATCAATTTATGAAACTCTAGACAAGCCATCAGGGAAGGTTATAGCAGTGTTTGTTGATTTTAGTAAAGCATTCGACACTATTAGTCACGAACTACTGCTACAAAAACTGATGTCAAAATTTGAAAAAAGTATTGACCCCTGCATGATAAAATTGCTAAAAAATTACTTTAAAGATAGGAAATTCAAAATCAAGAATGGTAAATTTATATCAGATTCTTTTTCCATAGCTGCTGGAACACCGGCTGGATCATGTCTTGGTCCGCTAATTTTTTCGTTATTTATTAATGATATAAATGAAGCAATGTCTCTACCATTTATTTTATATGCAGACGACCTTGTTTTCTATGTAGATGCTACTAACTTTGAGGAAGGCATGCTCCAAATCAATAACTGCTACAAGTCACTATATGACTGGTGTGTAGCAAATAAATTGACTATTAATAGTCAAAAAACAAAGGTCATGCTATTTCATAAAGCTCATGATTTTAAGTCCAAAAATTTGCTCAAAGACACTATTGACCTGAACGGTCATATAATTGAAGTAGTTAGTACTTTTAAGTATTTAGGTGTGCATTTAGACTCGACGTTGACTTTCTCCCATCATTATGACAGTGTCGACAGAAAAATGAGTACAGCCTTGGGAAGAATGTATAATTTTAAGCGTTATTTTTCAAGAATTGTACTTGTCGTGATAATTGTATTAAATAACACAGAGATTGGATAAGAGAGTACATCAGCAAATTGTTTATAAATTCTACGTGGAACTGAAAATATTGA
>JAHZNG010000469.1:0-13087 GCA_027744375.1 Orchesellides sinensis
GTGGAAGGTCTGGAGTCGCGTGACAAGATCCTTCCAAACGTCGACGGGATGAGCATCAACAATTAGTTGGCTATGGATATCGTCCTCCGTGAAGTTACACCACGACATGGCAGATCCGTCCAAAAAATGGCCAAATGTGATGCACGCCCATCTTGTGTCCTTTCGTTGTCGTTCTATGTACGATACAAAACAGCTGACAAAACGGTCGGTGTCGGGAGTTCCAGAATAGTTGGAAAATAGGGAAAGTAGGTCGGTGAAGGAGGTCATGACCGTACCGCAACTACCACCAAATGCTGACGTGACGGGGGAGTAGTGACTGTGAGGGGACGTTTTACTTAAGCCCGGACATCTGCAAGCGGATGCTTATAAAAATAAATGAAGGACGGTTGAGGACACAAAACTTCACTTTAATAATTAAAAAGATAACGTTATTAAGCAGCGAAAACGAAGCTGAAGGTGCCTTATGTGATTACCATTGACGTGTGTCGGTGTGTCTGTGATCACGATAACTCAAGTTAAGTCACGATCAAGTTCGTTAGTCAAGAAACTCCGTCGATAAACAAAACCGTTAGGCACAAAAACAACCGTTTTTTCCCATGAGGAATATTTTGTATACCCAAAACATCTAAAAAGAATATTATGATGGGACACTATATGCTATTAGGAAAAATATTTTAAGGGTATATTTTGATGGTTTGGAGTATAAAGGTGTGCAAATGGTACATTTCGATGAATAAATGCAGAACAATGTATCAATGGTATATTACGAGGTGAAAACGGTTAACAACCCGCTAGGCAATATTTTTGTGGTTCAATATAAAAAGTTCTGTAGAGGGTATATTTTGATGGTCCAACTTAAGATAAAATATTCGAAGGGTATAATTTGAAGGGTATATTTTGGTGGTTAAAGTTAGAAAAGCATGCATATGGTATATTTGAATCAATGTATGCAGAAAAATTTGTAAGTGGTATAATATGAGGTGAAAATCTGTTGGAAAACCGTTAAGCAAAAAACCGTTTTATCCACTATTATACTCACTACACCATTTTCATGGGGAATATTTTTTACCACCGAAAACCCCAAAGGGAATATTTTGTATTACCAAAAAATCTAAGGGTAATATTTTTATGTTACATAATAAAAAGTTGGATATAGGGTATTTTTGATAGACTTGCGGACATTTAAGGTATATTTGGATGGTCCAACGTAAAAATATATGTAAATGGCATGTTTGGATGATTATTTGAAGAGAAACATGTAAATGTTGTATTTTGATGGTTATGTGAAGAAAAATATGTGAATGCTATATTTTTAAAATCAATTGTGGAAAATATGTGGGTGAATATGTGCATCTGCTTTCGCTGCTTCCATAGTATAACGTCTTACGTCAACTGGTTTTATACAAAAAATGACAAATGACAGACAAAACTTAGAAGGACGTGACCGATAGTTAGACAGAGATAATAACGGCTGCAGAAGGCAGCTCATTCTGCTCTCCTTGACAAAGCCCAACTGAATGACTGAATCTCCTCTTCTCCTGCATCTTGACTGGCATGACTTTCCTCCATTCCCAACTTTGAACTCCACGGGCTGTGGCATGGTACTGACTAGTATAATAGATGACATGGATGCCATCTCACAATATGCATGCTGAAGCTCATATTGAAGAAAGTAAATTTGTTCTACATACTTTGTGATAAGGAGCTAGTTTATAACTATTGCCTGAAGATACATCCGTTGCGAAGTCGCAATGGAAGTTTAAGGTAAAAAGCTGTTTGGGCAACCTATAATTAAGACGTTGTATTTTGCTAAGTTAGTGTATGTACATATGCCACACATGTTTACTTTGATATTTCAAGGGGAGTTGTGTAAGTAATTGTTATACAAAGGGTTTTTGAACAAATACAGTGCTTATGCACACATTTATTGAATATTATTGTTCCTTTACGCTGGTTACATTTATATCTAATCGGCCTTATGTATTGTATTGTATTTCAAAGTGCAAATATTAAACAAACGTCCACTTGCTATTTAGCCCATTGTGATTGTGAATACGCTCTGGTAACATAAGTTCAAATGGTCTGTACTTCAATATCATAGGAAGCCTGAATTTATGTCTGCGTGCCTAAAATATTTCAAACTTTCAAACTATACTCGTATTCGCGTGATAGTCTAACAATTGTATATTATCTAATGGGAGGTAACTTAGTTAACAAGGACAAATTCAACACATAATCCAAGAGCCTACAACAAAGGAATTTACTAATATGGGTCAAATCCATACCACAATAGAAATGTGAAATTGTAATGCTGACATTCGCAAAGACGTAAATCTTAGTACGACGTGTTAGTATAACGTTGGAATCTATGTTGCAGTAATCACGTAAAAATGAATCCGATCAAAGCTACTAATTCAGCATTTTTGATAGCTTTTGCCTTCTTAACATCTGCTGCAATAAACAGTTACGCTCAGATGGTCTCTGCCAACCACGCTATGAAATTATTTGAAAACTGTTTACTTTTTTGGAAACACTCTTCCTCATTTAAAGTACCGTCATTTGCTACACCGGATGGCCACAGCGTCCAAGAGAACTACCGAGTTTTTCATACTTTGCGAGCAACTTATTTTTTTCAAACAGCAGTCATCTTACAAAACGCTGACCTGTATTCTGTCGCAAACTCTAAATTTCGTTTACGCTTAGTAAACCATTACATAACAAAATTTTCAATGTGTCACATTTCTTTTGTTGAAGTTCCCAACTTTGCAAAACCACCAAAGTCTATTCATCCCGCAGAAAATCCAACATTTGTCATTTACTTTTCCAATTCTAGAAATTTAACAGTTCATCAAAACACGTATTACAATCTGGTCAAAAATCTTTTTTACTTTCCGTATTCAGCTGTTCCATTGCTGCTGCACTACGACAAATCTTTGTATTTTATATGTGCAGGTTGTTCAAATGTGTTATTATCCATTCCATCCCATGTTATTCAAATGACGGATATGGAAATCTATTGGCAACGTCTTCACTCTAATTTAAATGGTTTATATATTGTGAGGGGTGGTGTAACCGAGGCAGGCACTTGCAAACATTACCTATTGGGTCCTTTACCGTCTTACCCTTGCATGATTGAAACAGTCCAAAACAAATTCAACTTAACTTTCATTTTCACGCCAAGGCTGAGCTTGAACGGTGGCATAGATATTGCTCCAGAGTCCTCTATCAACAGTCGTGTTGTCAGCAGCATTGAACGGAATAAAGGGTTAATTCATTTTATTTATGAGTTTCCCATAGCTGGAATTGAAATTATGCCATATGCTTTCTTCGTTGTGGTTAGGAAAGTTGGACGTGCTAATTTGAGTGCTATGACTCAGCCATTTCAGTTATCCGTCTGGATTTCCATTATAATTACCCTATTTTTCACATCGCTCGTTTTAGCGTTTGTTGTCGTTACAAAATCCAAAAAGTTAAGATGCAACATAAAAATTTACTGGGATTGGATATTCCTGTCATTTGGATCGATGCTCGACCAATCCCCGGACTCATTGAAGATATCTTTACAAACACCTCAAGTTAATGGATTATGGCTTGTTTGGAACTTTTACTGTTTACTCATGATGAATGCTTATGATGGACAACTGTTTTCCTTTCTGGCATTGGAAACTCCTCCGGCTACTCCAGATTCACTGTGGGAGTTGGCTCACAGTAGATTTTCAGTGGTGACTATGAACACAGGGGTAGAGTCAAATGGAACACATAATCTGGGATTTTCAAAGCTTAAAAGATTTCTAGAGCCAACGAGTACCACTTTTACTCTCCCAATATACTATGGTTCCATAGCAAATAAAATTAATTTTATTTCCGCGACTGAAAATAATATTTTTATGATTGCTTCAAAGATGTTGAGATATACGGGGAATGAGTATGCATTTGTAGATAATGAATACCACGTCAAAACGTTTGATCCTATGATTGACCTGTCGGACAAATGGAAAGTTGTGAGACGGCAAAGTGTATCCAATTTTAATGAGCATTCTGGATGGCTCTTACGCCGATTCTACGTAACAAATTTATTTGAACGATTTCTCTGGCAGGCGTTAGAATCAGGCTTGAAACAGTATTGGGACAAAAATACTCTGTTGCATGGACAGTTATCTAGTGTAAAGACAATACAATCGAAGGCAAGCAACAATGGGAACCACTCAATAAGTCTTGTAGGGTATCTAGTGTATGGACTGAAGGGAAACGGGGTTGTAGAGGATGAAGACATTGAACCAGTTCCTATACCGTTATATTTAATTGGCAGTGTATTACAATTATGCTTGTTAATGTTGGTTCTTTCACTTGTCACATTTGTGTTGGAAAAAGTTTACTTTTTGTTAAAAAAAGTCAAGTAGACAGAAAACATTTATTATTTTCTCTTGTATAAAATAAAATGCATGGCATGCAAAACATATGTATAGGACACTTTTAAAATACAGGACTGTCCTGTATGCGGCTTTTTTAGCAGGTGAAATATAGGACGTCTAATAGGCAGTAGGCCTATACAAGATGCGCATTTGTAGTGTGGACAATTCACACCTGTTGCCAATCATACAAGTAAGCAAAGATAGTGGCTATCATTTACATGGACCGCTTACATGTTATGTCGTCATGTTAGGAAATATAACAGTGAGGTGATTATGTGAAGACTTTTAATTTAAAGTATGCTGGTATTATGTGCTGGCTGTTATATGTAAAATACTTTAGAATAGGTAATAAATAAAATATGCTGTTGAAAACCATATCTAATTTCGAAGCAAATTTCCATGATCCATTCAGTATTGTTGAATGCACGTGACAATAGCCTCTAAGAACCACCTGCATGTCCAGGTAAATAAATCAAGCATTTTGGAGACCGTCTAGATGTATGAGTATGTTTTTACTTATGTTTGAAGTGTACGTTACCATGCCCTACACTATTGTTGTTGTACACTCTTTACACACTTTACATCAAGCACACCTGTATGTGCCTACATATATGTAAAACACCCATATATATAGTGGATCAGGCGATGTGTGTATTTGTTAATACCTTTGTCAAGTTTAAAAGTTGAGTGTTGGTTTAAACATTTTTATATTAAATATTGGGTAGAGTTAATGCAACATTGTACGAAACATTTACTAAGTTAATGTGGTAACCAAATCTTCCGTCATGAAGATAATAGCAGTGCAAGGAATGATGTTACATACCTGACACTCAAGCTATTTTATAGGAGATAAATGTGCAAATAGATGTTTTAGTGTCATTTGATAACCGAACAAGGTTAGAAAATTGATAATGTTTTATAATGAAATAGGCTATGAGGGGTGGATAAAACGAGGGAATGTTATTTGCTCTATTGAAATGAATAAAATAAGAGTACAAACAGGATCGCATACTGAGCTAAATTATAATGTCGAAGCATACAAAAAGATTTGATGAACGTATTTCTTCTCGTTTTAAGTTTTCTTGCTTTGTATTTATCTGTTCGACTGATGTTTATTACTTTTGTTCACTAGCTTTGCAGGGAAGAAAACAGATGTGAAAAAGGAGGCAAGAAAAATGTTTATGTACTATTGTTATTAACCTATATTTGAAGGTATACCTTCTAGACTTAAAAAGTATTCATTCAATACAATATACCCATAAGATGCGTAGTCACTATATAAAATATTTAGCACTGAATTTTTTTTAAAAAGGGGTAAAATGCGAGAAGTCATTCCTATTCCGTACTAGATGACGACGGAGTGTGCAGACAGTCACTTGAATGACCAAGTACTTGGAGTATATTATGTAGACTAATCATAATAGTGACAGTGTTAACTATATTCTTTTCAGCTCAATATTCTTGCCCGCTAAACAGCTCAAACTAAAGAGAATGGTTCACATAAAGAACCAGCCTGTAAAGTGCAAAATATTTCAAAAAAGTTTCACATTAAGTTAGGTATTCATAAGGTATATTTCACATTTACGGAATTTGCAAAATTTTCACAGTTTGCAAGCAATATGCGAAATTGTTGCCACGAAACCGAAATCAACTTTTTTTTCATATTCCTAGAATTTTTCACTGATCTGGTATTCATTTTTTTGCGTTTTTTGTCAAAAATGTTAACGTTTACTTACAAACTTGGTAAAAGTTTACCAAACGCCATTAATAACGTTATAAACAAAATCCATCTCACGTCAATTTTGGTAAGTTGTAAAATTTTGGCACATATGGCACGCTTGCCATGGTGACGTGAGAAGCTTCAGTAAACTGTTTTTGTTTCTCATCTCATTTCACAACAGTGAAATAATAGGTTGCCAGTTCACGCATTGTATCCGTGGAAAAATTCATTTTTCCACCAAAAAAATCCGCACGGAAAAATTCCGTGGTGAAAACACAAAAAATGAATACCAATTTTGTGAAAATGTGGTGGAAATTTTCACTTTTGTGGAATAACCGTGGAAACCTTAGATGAATACCAGGCATTAAAGGAGAATCTTTAAAAATACTTAAGAATTCACACTGGAGAAGAGTCGTTTAAGTGTGAGCTATTCAACTGAAAAGCCATTCAACTGTTCTCCCTGCAATAAATCTTTTAAGGCCTTGCGGCTCCTTGACATGGTAAGTCATAATGCAGAGAGGAAGCGAAGTCAGTGCGGAATCTGCAAAAAATATCATCTCCATTTAAATCGTCATTTAAAAGAACACACAGGAGAAACGCCTAATAAATGCAAGTTATGTTCCAAAGCTTATCAAACTTCAACTGGTCTACGCATTCATTAGGAAAACGTTTACGGAATTATTGGAGATGGCTCACAGCAGTGCCTTTTTTGCACCGAAGTAATTTTTGGTAACTAACAAATGCAAGTTCATATTCGACTTCACATTCGTGAAAAACCTTACTTTTGCAAAGTATGTGGCAAGGAGTTTGGAAACGTGACTGTTTGTGACCGCCATTTGAAATCCCACGCTGGAATTCAAAGGTCATCAGAATTAAACAATTATGCAGTGTATTTTTCGTTACAGAAATATTTTATGCTGGTTTTTGATTTTGTTGTAGTGAGCATGTATGGAGGTATTGTGGGAAGGACACGTGTTCAGCGGCAGCACTCGTTATAAGCACAAGATTACACACAGGAGAAAGGCCAAAACAATGTAGTATTGGTAAGAAAAGGTTCAGGACACATTATAATCTCAGTAGACATCTGAAAAGGCACGACAGCTAAAGAACACCTGGTAAATTGAAATGAGCGTGTTATTTTTACATACCACAATTGTAGACAAAAACCTATCCTGAGAGGGAAGAAATGTTCATCTTAATATGCAATGTTTGGTATTCACTTGAATTAATATAAAAAGAGCATGGGTAAATGCCGGATTTACAATACTATGTATGAAAGGTTAATCTTATGGTTTGAAAGGATCCATATACCTTTCTGCTTAGTGATGTGTTATAAAACATGTATAAACTTTTGGGCGTTTACTTAAAAGCGTTTACAAGACAAAGCCACTTAATAGGTCACATACAAACTCATTCTGGGAATAAGCCTTACAAGTGTTCGATGTGCGAAAAGCCTTTTGCTAGACCTGAGCTCCTCAGCCCTTGCCTTGCACAAAAACTTTCACACGGGAGAAAAGCCTTTCAAGTGTTTTTTGTGCGAATACTCTTTTAAGGACAACAACCATCTTAATTCTCACATGAAAACTCACGGCAACAGAGAACAATTTGCACAATTGGCACAATTTGCAGAAAGTCATTTTTAGACATACGTCGTCATATGAGAATGCACACTGGAGAGGAATCGTGCAAATGCAAGTTTTGTAAAAAAGTTTTCAGAACTTCAGGGGCCGGGCTTCGAACACACCAAATCCGAGGTTATAACTATATTTGCAATGAATTACAGCGCTGCATATTTTGCAACAAAGGCTTTACTTTTGACTGCTACCTGCAAATTCAAATTCGAAGTCATCTAGGGGAAAACCATATGTTTGCACAGTGAGCGGATCGGAATTTTCTGATGTGACAAGCCGAGAATACCACAAAATGATAATTCACAATGGAATGAAAAAGTGGGTGTTTCGGAAAATTTAACTTAAAGAAGATCACAAACGTCTATTGAACGATAATTTTTGGCATGTATGAAACAAATTTTCCTCTTTTTGCAGTCCTCATTTAAGCGATTTTTGTGGGAAGGACTTTCGAACTGCAGCAATGCTAATAATTCACCAAAGAGTACACACAGGGGAAAACCCATTCTCATGTACAGTTTGTAGCAAGCGGTTTAAAGAGAGAGGAGACCTAAGTAAACATTTGAGAATTCATTCTGGGATAAAACCATACTCTTGTGGGATATGTCAAAAATCTTTCCATTTCGTGGGAAACCTTTGATCACATGAAAACGTACACAAGTGATATATTCAAGCTTAAATTTATGTAAATATTTTAATAAAACACATGAATCCTAAAATAAAAGCAGCATAGGTTTAACTTACTTTAGCAACATTTTTCAATAAAAACAATTCCAGTTTAATTCTTGCGTAATGCAAAGACAAGCAATTTCTTTAAATACTTTATATCCAGATTATTTGCTCTGGGTCTCATTCAGCTACGTTAAGTCAAAGATAAAATGGGATCGTACGTTTTTAAATGTTAACAAGATAAACTTGTTGGCAAGAATAAAGACCAGTATGGAAAGCATTTTATTACACAAGAATTAAAATTTTTTGTTGATTATTATGAGAATTGAACATTTACTCAGTAGCATAAGGCAAATAGGATTCCTTAGGCAAATAGGCAAGACGACGCTCAGCAAAACACAATTTCTCACGGTTGGTATAACTTAAAACTGGTTAAGGTTGAAGAAACAAAAATGTAGCCCGCGCAAATTCCTGCATGAAATACATTCTTGCATTGATCCTCTCCACCTAGAGGAAAGGAATTATCATAAGGTAGTATAAAAGAACAGCGTTGTGTTGGTTCTGACGCCACTAGAATTTTATCGCTTTAGCTTTTGTTACGCAGTTAGTTTTCGTATAACTCCGCAACACATGTACACTTAGGTACACATGGATAATTATTTATTACACTGAAACAACTCGCATTTTTTCTAACAACTTTGTACGTACGTATATTAACGTAACTTATAAAGGATGTAAGGAACCTGCTGTGGGTGGATGGTTGCTTACGTAAATGCTAAAGACAGAGTAGAAAGGTATGCTGAGAACAGAACTACCAACCTTCAGCTTTATTCTTGCTAAAGTTATTTTAGTCGTTTTTGAGCGTTAGTGCTGACGGGACGCGCTACAAGTAGCTCTTTGAAGATAATTTCCCAAAATGGATTTCCACCAAGATTGTAATAATGAGGATGACATTATTATAATTAGTTCTGATTTGGAAGAGGAGCAACAACAGGAAGAAAATTATGGGATGACTGAAGCTAACATTGTGGGATTCTCGTTGGCCACCCAGGAGAATGTGTGTTATCAGTGTGATAAGCAAATGGAGCAAGTAAGTGAGCTGGGAAATCAGTTGAGTCGGGCAGAAAAGCGGATTTGTGAGCTGGAACAGGAGTTGGAAGATAAACTGTTGTTGCAGAGCAAGCTAGAGTTAGCTCATAAAAGGATTGAAGCTCAGAACAAGGAAATAAATAGTTTACAGGTGGACATAAGACTAGGGAAGCAGCATGTGGCAGAGCAGGAGCTCAAGGTGAATGAATTGGTGAGTGGTGTTCGTAAGCTTCACAATTTGATAACTCATTCGTTGTTGATGGGTAATCAAAGTGAGGACGGAGAAGGCGTTTTAAAGGGAAATCCCTCTGGGCATGATTTACAACAAAAATTTAAACAACTTTCAGAACTTGTGAGAAAGCAAGGAAGGAAGTGGGTAGTTATGCAGAGTAGATTTCAAGCAGAGTTGTCCAGAACAAAAAATATCATGCTTATGTTGAAGCACAATAATTGTTCATGGGGAATCAGGAAGAAAGTGTATAAAGCTCCTGCGACGGTTACAAAGCCCAACAAAGGATTTACAGAAAAGAATACAGAAAAACAGAGTAAGTCTCATGACCAAGATTTATCCTTTGATGGTAATGGATTTAGATGCAAGTGTGGCATGGTGTACAAGCACAAAAGCAGCCTTGCCACTCACATCCGAGCTATGCAAATAGGAAAAGTGTATCCGTGCAACTTTTGCCACAAACGGTTTGCTCGCCGTCATTCCCTCCACATTCACATGAGACACATTCACGACGTCGTCAAATATATACGGTTGGCTAAGAGTCTACATTCCTTCTCAATAGTACATTTAAATACCAGGTATTGAATTGTTACTATATGTTAAATATGTGGTTAATTGTCATTTCAGAAGAAGAGCAGTTAAGCGGAATCAGCAACCAATGGAAGGAAACAACTTATGTACCCATCATCCTCCTCCACCAGCCCTTTCTCCCCAAATCCCAGTTTCAGCAGACGATCCCAGCGTCCCTTCTGATTTATTGTCCAGAAGGTGGTTTGCAGAAAATGGAGAGTTACAAAATTCCCATTTAAACACTACCATTTTCCAGACTTTAAGACATAACAATAAGCGTCCCTTCTGATTTATTGTCCAGAAGGTGGTTTGCAGAAAATGGAGAGTTACAAAATTCCCATTTAAACACTACCATTTTCCAGATGACGTCGGCTTTAAGACATAACAATATTGCGGCAGCGAAATCAAACCTATTGTCTTTTTCTTCGCAGTAATATTTACTAGTTTTTTTTACTAAATATAATATGTGCTATCCAGCAACTTTGCGAACAAATAATGGGGGAGGTTACTCAACATGAAATCTAAATGAAACATCCACAATTTATTTTTTAGCTCATCATCCTCCTTTGTCTCAAAAAATCCTTGTGTGCACCCATCAGTTAATTTTTACTATGTAGCTATTTTTATAAATAGCATGGTAACCTTTTGGTATAACAAGTTTGTTTTCTTTGTACATTGTAATGTAAACTTGTTAGTATGTATTTAGGAAGTTATATGTATAGCATAAACGAAATAAACAGGAAAATCACAAGCGTGAAGGTCACTTAATCAGAGTTGTTAATCCATTAGCAATTTGGATGTATCATACTCCGCTCATGCCCGTAGTAGCGTACAAGCCGACTTTTGTTTTGAATAAATTAAACAAATTGAGTATGACGGCTCAAAATACAGCTGTGGAGATAAACATTGACTAACTTTTTTACTTCACATTACGCTAGCATTGCGTTAGCCCAATGTTTGTTAAAGACCACTTACCTACTCTATAGATTAACCGAGGCATGCCAAGGTAGTCAACTTTTTACTATTATTTTTACTTTTTACTTTTACTAGTATTTTTCAGCGTGTATTATCTCTAAATCCGCAGAATATTAGAGAATTTTAGAAGAACATCCAAAAAAAATTACGTTTACGTTGACTTATGATTTACAATGTAAAAAACTCGTAACCGCTTTTTCTGGGGGATCAAATGTGAATTACATTTTTAAAATGTGACGCTCCTCATCACATTTTCTGTGGCGGTTCAAATTTGACATCTATGAAATAGGACATACTTACTTCGTTCGTTAGTAGCTTCGTTACTTTCATCGTGTTACCACGACTAGTGCATATAATTTTTAGGTACAACTTGAAGACTTATTTTTGGCATGTGAAGCCAGACAAACCAACATTTACTGATCTGAAAATTAGTACATCCAAAATTCTAACACAGAGTTCCAAATAAGGGAAAACTAAAATTTATTTGTCATAATTCTATAATCCAATTTTTATACCTGAATTGTATTTATGACTCATTAAACCTCATAAAACATAAACCTGTTGTTTGCGAGAAATACATTCATTAAAGTTAAGTAGTTTGCTCAATGTATATGTTTGGGAGGTGAACATTGCTGCTCACCGCTACTCAAGCAATTATAGACCCATTCCAACCTACTATCATCTACGATGATCCCTCTTATTGAGAAATATTTTATATGGACGCTGTGATACGAGAGTCGTATGCAGAGCAGCGCCACAATATCGCAGACAGAGCAGCGCCTCAGATAACAACAGCATACCTATACCCCGTACTGGCTGAAGCGCATTTATTGATTAAAAATTACTTAAAAATGACTTTAGGAAAATATGATAAAAATACGAATTGACAGAGCCTCCTGTAGTGACAGAATCGTCACAAAATAGTGAACGAATAGTGAACACGATGGTACTCCTTCTCGTCCCTTTTATAATTTCTACTGACGCTTTTGGAAAATTCTTTACATTAAAAAACCAGAAGAATGAAGGAAAGAACATTCTAAAAATAAATATAATGTTGAACAAATTAAGGACAAAAACCAATGAACTTTAACAAAGATAAACCGATGAACTTAAACTTAGACTTTGAAGGATAACAGGTATTTGCTTAAATACACATCATGTTAATTAGTAATAAGAGCTTAAAATTATTCAATTAATTTATGAACAGATTGTCATAAGATACATATACACATCAAAGGTAAAAAAGGTCGTTACCGGCGATTTTAGCGAGTGGACAATGTAGCGAGTGGAGCCAATGTAGCGAGTTGACAATGTAGCGAGTAGACATTGTAGCGAGTAGACATTGTAGCAAGTCGACAATGTGGCGAGTAGATAATATGGCGAGTCGACAATAAATCGAGTCGATAATGTACCGAGCTCACAATGTAGCGGGTATACAATATAGCGAGTGGACGATGTAGCGAGTCAACAAAAATATTACAAAGGGACAAAACGAGTTGACATTCAAGTTTGTGCATATGTCTGTACATGCACATGCACATGTTATACTCTTGGTCATATGTCATATATATATTGAGGCTATTCACAGATTGTGTTGTAAATTCCGCGTCCTCCGCAAAATTTTAGTTTGCAAACAAAGAATTTTTCAATTCAAATTTTTTTAAGAAGCTTACAAAACGTTAAAATTGTTCTTACGGGTCTTCCTGCGTAGCACCTGCTTGGTTTTTCATACTAACCAAGTTGTAAGATGCATATTCGTATTAAAAAATCATTATAAACAAGATCCAATGTGTAA